>JAFVLL020014646.1:0-15007 GCA_021397915.2 Tor tambroides | reverse complement strand
CGAAAACCTATGAATCGTGAATCGAATCGATTCGCTGTCTACCCAAAGATTCACAGCCCTAGTATCTAGCGTTGAGTTTGCGAATTGCACTGTGTGTGACACAAAGATGTCGTCACCTGAGACAGCAGAGAGTAGCCAGTCAAGCAATGAGGTTTCTTTACAAAGGTAAATTAAGGAATTATATTTACTTAATTATTAAGTGAATATTATTATTACTTGTTCATCATTGTTTCAGTGTTTTATTCGCAAGAACAACATAGTGACGAAACGCGCTCTGTAGAGCAGTTTGTCCGTTTAGGGTTATTGTAGAAACATGGCGGTGCAAGGGGACCCGCGGTGTATGTAGGTAGAAATTGCTAATTCTTAGGTAATAAAAACGTAACGGTTCATCATGTAATATCTTTATACACCTCTGAAACATAGTTGTGTATATTACATTGCATTTCTGTCAATAGATCCTACTAAATATTACACACTTAATATATTATTACCCACTTAAATTCACAACACTATTATAAAAAAGGTTAAAAAACTTGTAGACCTTGAACCTTGATATAGTAAGAGAGGGAAAACTTTTTCATTATCATCATCAACATCATTATTTATTTGTTTATTAAAGTTTTATATTTGTCTAGTTATTGACTAACAATTAAGATTTGTAGAGATGCTATTTAAGTAAACTAAGTAAATTATAGCTACATGTGTATGCTATAGCTATATTTTCTGGCATATTATTACAGCATATATCGTTTATGAACCACATTTAGAGGACTATGAATTTTTTACACAGTGGACAACTATGATGTAATGTCTGATAATTTATTTGTATTATTATATGATTTCAACAAATAATAAAGTCAGGTTCTGCTTGGTATTCATCCCTGGAGACAAAGGACGGCTATAATTCAATATTTCTCTCAAAAACAAATTCAAAATATACTTAAGTTTTCACTCCAACAGAAGTGAAGAGAAGAAACTGAAAAAGGTTAAACGTCAGTAGACAGCATGAACCCTCTGTGCATTTCTTGGTCAATAACTTCCCACGCGCCATCTTGTGGTGAATATCTGAAATGACAATTTCTCTACAACACCAATCCCGTCAATTTTATTTAGTTATTTAGTTAGTTATGAACTTGATACATCCCTGAAATCCAGCAACTTATATTGAAATCATCATGTTAAACATTGATTATAATGACATCTAATTGCCTACGAAAATCTGTCTTGCCAATTTATATAACTTATGGCTACATAAATTTGATGTATGATCAAAACAAACAGCAGTTTTACAGACTACAGCAATGTTATGTTTAGTGAAATGAGTAGTTTAAATGGAAAACAATGGGGGCCTATAGGGGTCCTCCTCTGGCACAATGCAGACATGCCCCTCTACTGCTGACACACAACCCTGCAAGAATGTGAAGAAACCCTTCAACCCACCAGTCTGTAAATTTGTCATGAACTCTATCATTATGCAGTTTATTTAGTATTGTCACATTTCTAAACTGGTATGATTCAGCACTTGGATTTATTATGAATTCAAAGAAGGATACACCAAGTCCACTTCACAGTGATTTCTCATTGTAATAACACATTTTTGTTTTGTTTGCTTACGTTTAGTTCAGTATAATTTCATATGCTTCACTTAGTACTCCTATTTTATTGACCTCTATTTAGCTGAATTTATGCCAACAGTTTTACATATAATTCTTGATGCGCATTTGTACATGCACTTATATTCCAAATGCAGGTACTGTACAATAAAACGGTAATACTGAAGTGTGAACCCTTGCGCTTTCTTTTAAAGCTGCACATTTCTTTGAAATGAATGCAGTATTTTCTCAAACATCAATCCGTCACTCTCCAGGAGCTTTTGTAGGACTGGCTACTTAATAGCGTCGGCTTCTTGACTTTGACGAGAGATCTGGCCTGGGGAGTTGAATTATTTTATTCCAGTAGTGTATTAATTTATCTGTGCCTGTGACACAGAAAGACCAAACAAAAATCTTCTCACATCAGCAGAGCTTCCTGTGTGTCTTAAACAGCTCTCTTATCTCTCTCTCTGGGTTCTGGGTTAGTGCTGGTTCTCTGGATAAAACTTACATTATTCTGTTATTAATACGCCATGATCAGAAGCTTTTAGTGCTGGTGGTAACAGTCTGTTTCTTTGACACATACTGGGTTGCCTCTAACCAAAGGCAGTAGCATGTTTAAGCACCATGCAAACCATGAAAAATGTTACTTTTTATAAATTCTAAACATAAAGTTATTTCCCAAGCATTTCTTCATTTGGATACAGTGCATTTACCATCCATCTATCATTTGTTCCAGGTAGTTCAAATTTGAACAATTTACAACAGACTTTTTTTTTTAAATTATAAATCCATCTTTCCAGATTGAAAAACATCATCTTTCAAGTTGACTTCATAATGTGCTTTGGATTTCTTGTCTTGCTGGAAATGAATCATTGCCATTAATACAGATCTTTTGCTGTGAATCAGATAGTTCAGAATTATTTGCTGTGTGTGACACCATTAATGTTCTTTTTGACGGTAGACAGCTTTCTACTTCCTCCCGCTGAAATGTAATCCCAGAATATGATTCTGTCACATTTGATGGCCATACTACTTTGGTGTCAGACTGTATTTGGTTTGTGCCAGACATAACATTTGGCTTTCAGGTCAGCTTGAGTGTTGTCAGACTACAGTGTTTTCTTTTGAAGGGTTTTCAGTTCCATCTCCCAAGAGCAGTGTTGAAGAAACTGCTGAAGTCTGGATAGTCTCTCCAATTTTAGTGAGAGAGCGTTGAAACTCTGTTAGTGTTGCAACTGACCAGACAATTGCTCTTCTTGTCCAGTTGCTCAATTTGTCTGAGTTGTTTCTTTTTGTTTTTGCCACAGTAGACCTCAAAAACATTCCTTAGAAGTTTTTAAGGTTTTCCAGGTTTCTGCCTAATAAAACCTTAACATCAATTTCAACTCAGTGACTAATGATGATGCTTATTGGTATTTAAAAATGCAAAAGTATTTTGATTCCTACAGAACTGGGCATCTGCTGAACAAACATCCCATTTTATTATGCTTTAATTTGAAATTGTATGCATCATTATTTTAGTGTTAATTATTTATATACTATCATAGTGTGTGTGTGTGTGTGTGTGTGTGTATTTAAATACATTTTTTGCCATTTATTTTTTAAGTTCAGTTGCAATTTTGTGCTTTTTTAATTTTAATTTTTTAATTTTGCTTTCATTTATTTTTATTTTATATTAATTTTACTACTTTAGCTTAAACTTATTTTATTTTATTAATAAATTATTTAATTTTAGCTTTATTTTAATTTCTCCTTCCACTGTACTCTTCCACTCTTGTTCTATAATTGAATGTGAATGTTGGTGCTAGGAAACTGCTGCTTCAAATTGTTTGTTGCCTAGGTGATAATAATTCTTTAAGTGGCTTTTAAAATGATTTTTAAAAGTTTTTATTTCTGTATGATAATAATAGAGGGTTAATACATTCTAAAGTCATGTTATCAGAGAGATTATTATCATCATCATTATTATTATTATTATTACACCGTGTGAAATTTTTTTTTTTATAAGAGTTCGGTTTCACTTTTATTTTTTATGTTTATGAAGTCAACAAGGCTGAATACGAAAATTACATAACATTTTGTGTATCATTAACAGTGCTTGTGAAAGGATAATCTGTTATTACTCATGCATAAAAATGACATGGTATATGCATAATGCTGAGTTAACAACAGTTTAACATAAACAGTTACCAAAAGTAAGTAATCCAAAACTTCAGAAATATATGTTGGAAGATTTTTGTCTTTTATGACTAGTCTCACAATATTCTAGAATGCTCCAGAAAGAATCATCACTAAACCAAATTTGTAGTTACTGAAGGTTGAAAAGTGAAAGCTAACTGAAATCTATTGAATTTTTTTCTATATCTGTATCCACTCGCACACACTGAAATGAGTGAAATGCTAAAATGAAATAGTATGCATGTTATGATTGCAACATGGCATTTGTATAGTTACTGAGTCTGAGTTTGGGTTCATGGGGTAATGCACATAAGCAACACCTTAGAGACTCAAGCTGTCTTCTGCAAAGAAATATACACAAATCAGACAGACACCTACTGCTGGAGGGCCCTCAGTTGTATACAGTTGAGAAATACCAACATATTAGAAACAGATTTGCCCATTTTGAAACAGCAGTCAAATCAAACCATGACTTGAACCATCTGACATCCATTTCTGTCAGTATTGGTTAAGGTGACGAGCAGGCCTAGTTTGAATCTGCAGACTTATTGAGTATAGTTTCTGTTCTGGTGGAGAAAATCTGCATAATGTATGCAAACATGGTGAAATCTGTTAAATGGAGCTGACTATACTTACACTGCCTGCTCAAAAGTTTGGGGTTTGGTGATTTCTCTGTTTTTTCTATTTTAAATTTAAAATGCAATTTATTCCTGAGATGACGAAGCTGAATTTTCAGAAGCCATTATTCTAGTCTTCAGTGTTACATGATCCTTCAGTAATCATTCTGATATGCTGATTTTGTAGGAATACTTAAATTAGACTATGCTGTTAAAAAGATAATAATTTTGAATTTTTTTGTAGTCATTCGAATTCAGTTTAGATTGACTAAATGTAAGTTTAATCCAAGCTATAACTTTGATTTAGCTGGGATCTAGACTAGAAGTGTTTAGTAGCCTTTGAGTTAGACGTCAAGTTGATTAAAGAGGTACACGCCTGGAGTCTGCTGCGAATCCTTGCATATGAACAGTCTCACTCCTCCACAGACTGCTCTCACTGTACAGTTCATTTGTAACACTGGCCTGACTCTAGGGGTCATTTGAACTGGTCTCCCTAATGTTGATTAATCAGTCGCAGTGAAACAGTGACAGACTGTTTGGACTCAGAACAAGTGATAAGTGAGGAAAATGCAAGCAGAACAGACCAAAATGTCTTGGCAGTGAAGAACAAAAATGATATCTGGAGACTGTCATTAGATAAGTTAGAAGATGTCCACAGGAGATACTGGTCTTAGCTTTCAACTGAATTCTCACTTCCAGGGACATTATCCTTGTCACTCAGGCTACTAACAACTTATCAATAATAAATGAATTTCACTGTGCAGTGAGGCGGTGTGTGAAAGGTACTGTTCAGATTCGCTACAGGTCCTTTCAGCAGCCTTGGTTCCAGAAGTATTTTTCCATTCAATTTTTCTTTTAAGAGTCATAAAGTATGAACTAAACCAACCAGCTACAAAGTGAATCATAAAATATTAATATACAAATATTTAGGTATTTTGAGAGCATAGAGAGAGCATAATTTGCTATGCTTCATGGCTGTTAAATAAGATGGACAACCTGTCTCTGTTTCCATCCACTGTAGAAAAATGATGCCAAAATATCCCAGAAATGGCCAAGGTGGAACCGCAATATCAAGGTCCTATACTTCCACAGACTTAATCGCAAGCACTCAATCATGCTGCCACACCCCATTTTTATTGCATCAAATAACTAATTAAAAACACACATCAGTGTGATAAGAACTTTCTAAAATGACAGAAACCAACCAAATTTTATCCCAAATTATTCGTTTTTTTTGTGTGTTTTTTTTTAGTTTAGCTTACATCCCCATTCATTTACATGGTGCGGGGTTTATCAAATACCAGATATTTCAGCAGTTATTTCTTAATATTTTCATTTAATTTCAAACTGGCATCATCTAGCATCAACAGTAGTCAAAAATAACCTTAGAAGATTTCAGTATATTCTTTTGTACATCGTAATTGACTTTTTTGTGCAAAAGCTTCAAGATGATTTGTGACCCTGGACCACAAAACCAGTCATAAGGGTCAATTATTTGAAAGCTGAAAGCTGAATAAATAAGCTTTCCATTGATGTGTGGTTTGTTAGGATAGGGTAATATTTGGCCGAGATACAACTATTCGAAAATCTGGAATCTGGGGGTGCAAAGCAATCAAAATACTGAGAAAATCGCCTTTAAATTTGTCCAAATGAAGTTCTTAGCAATGCATATTACTAATCAAAAATTAAGTTTTGATATATTCACAGTAGGAAATTTACAAAATATCTTCATGGAACATAATCTTTACTTAATATCCTAATGATTTTTGGCATAAAAGAAAAATCGATAATTTTGACCCATACAATGTATGTTTGGCTATTGCTACACATATACCTGTGCTACTTAAGACTGTCAGTTTTGTGATCCAGGGTCACATTTAATGTACAAGTCAGATTATACAATTTTCAACTTATAGTTTTTTTATTATTATTATTATACTATTATTGATATTTTATGTCAACGTATTTATTTATTTCATGAGTGGCATGCAAAAAGAGGGAATTTGTACAGATGTATTATTTTACTCTACTTTAGTTACATCTTAATTTCCAGGTTTAATTGTAAAAAAAATTCTAGCTTCTCAGTATGGTCTCATAAAGTTGGATCTCACTCTATCTTTGTAGATCTGCGACAGCGCACGTTTGAATGTCAGATATCAAAGGGATGTTATCAACCAGCTTGGTAAGTTTTTTCAAAGAGGTAGGTGTCTTCATACAAGCTTTAAGGATAACATTTTTGGAAAGGAAATATCTTCCAGAAGACGCAGCATTTATGTGCTCCATCCCTTGATCTAATCATCCACTTTCTTCTTCAACACTATCAAACTTGGTCATCTTCTCTCCTTTCCTGCTTCAGGATATTTGGCAAGGCTGCTTGTCTCTCCCTTTTGGATTTTTCTCTTCTCCTTGTCTGCCTGGACTTCCTTCCACAAATTCATCTCCAAGCTCGTCTGCATGTTTCGGTTAATGAATCTGGTTTATGTTTCAGCTATTACAGTAAGGAGTACTAGTAGGGAGGAGGTCGCATCCTCCCAGGATGATTACATCTCCGATATGACAATGCTAGGCTGCTGGGAGAGGCATGTGGAAAGGCCCGCACAATGAAACTGAGGTGGGGTCACTTACGCTAAGATGGCACTGTCACATCCCATTCATGGCCTTTAGACACGTTGTTAAACCATCTAAGAGGTAGGAAGTGATGCTAGATATGGAGGTGTTCACAGGATGTCCTGAACAATAATAGGTTGGGTTGACAGGAGGAAGTGACTGGGCTACATGCTTCTGACGTTGCACACGAGGGGAGGGGAGCTGCTGTGAATATTATGAGTGCCGAAGCGGCCCGGTTCTGTGGGAAAAACCAAGTGAGCATGCTCAGCTGCCTTGTAGAACAAAGGCCACTGGTTGTGCCTCTCGGGACAAGCAGCAGATCTCATTCAGCATGCCTGCTGTGAGAGCAAAAAATAGAACGATTGCACACTTGCTAGTACACACAAACCTTAGCCAAAATACACAGAACATTTCTGAGTAGACCAGCTATGATTTCAGGAGTAAAGCCAAAAATTGAGAACTACAGTAATATAGGGAAGGCCAGGGATGTTTAAATGCGTGTTAAATATTTATTTCAAACTTTGATATGAAGTTCCCATATTTACCTGGTACAAATTAAAGTTGCTTTTGAAATCTATAAACTAGGTAAATATTCAAGTAAGCAAAGAGTTGTTAGAAGGTCAGTTGTAATGCTAGAAAAAACTGACAGTTTACATTTTGTACAGCGTTTATTTTATTTATACTTGTTTTTTATGCATTTATACTTGTTCAAGGTTACAAATGCATAAATGAGTGTGATTTTATTGTAAATATTTTCATTAAAAATAAGAGGAAAGGTTTTATTCTACAACAGCAGACAAGTTGGTATAATAATAGAAAAAAATGCCTGCTGAAACATGATATTAAAAAAGTATTTATATTTAAAAATGGATTTTATTGTTTATCCTGTAAATCCTTTATGTTTGTTTTCAAAGACCATTTCTGCTGTGGTTGCCATTGTGGTAGTGATTTCATCCCTGTACCTACAATACCAATATTTACTGTTTATATATATGTATATATATATATATATATATTAAATATAATATTGTAAAAATTTACATGTATATAATTAAATGTAGTATAATATAATGCGATTATATTTAAATTTAAAGTAAAAATAAAGCAAAAGTCTTTACTACCACTTTCTCATCTTATTCATTTTTGCAAAAAAAAAGAAAAAAAAGAAATTTGTTATAAAAATTTACTGACCCCAAACTTTTGAAAAGTAGTGTAATTTCTAAGCAGTTAAACTGGCATTGTTACAACTCACCCAATTAGTTGATAGATTCAGTTTACATGGAAAATAGTTTTTGTGGTGTTTCTTTTCAACGTTGTTTTATTATAATCGTTTTTGCTCTTATTTTGCTACTATGTTCTATTTTGCTATTACTTTGTACAATGGGTTCAGTTTTATTGATGCCTCACTAACGTAACACTGCACAGAAGTACATAGCTACTATAAAACACATCTCTACTCAACAAATGTTTCTTTAAGCTGACATTACGCAGATTATTGTAAAATCCACGTCGTTCCCTCAGAGTTATAGCTATGGCTCATAAGAACACTCAAGCAACGTCGTTTCCCAGATGCGAGGAACCGGATGACGTTGTCCTCTCATATCTCTGTGCATGCGTATGAGCACAGTGACGTCTGCAGCTACTGAGTGTGTTTGGAACTGACCAGCGAGTAGAGAAGAGGAAGATGGCAAAGGAAAGGGATGTGAAGGGAGGAGTTCTGGGAAGACTTCATGAAGGGGCTTGAGAGGTCGTGTAAGTCACTACTCACTTTTCCAAATACTGTGAGCACAGAGTCTTAGGAGAATATCAGCTTTGTGTGTAAAAGTTTCAGTCCAAGTTTAATATGTAGAGACAACAAGTAAACCATCTGTAGGTTGATTTCCCTGAAAAGTATCAGTTTGACTCTGTTGTGCTATCATCAAAACATTGCTCTGTCTGTTTGTTTGAGCATCACGACCAGCCTGAGAACAGCAACATTGGCTCAACCAATGAGGCGGGACTATCTGTTTGTTTGACCAATGAGAGACAAGAGATTGTTAAACTGTTACTTTGCAAAATACTTACATGAGTTCTCAGTCTGATTAAGAACAGGCACAACTCAGGCACCATATTTTCTGAAACAGATTGCATTCTGTTTCAGAAAATATTTTTCGTTCCCAAACCGAGTCCAACATGTGGCATTTTTTTTTAAAATCTGTTTCGCACGGTTCGCACCCAAAGGAATTATTATGAGTTCATAGAAAGATTACTGTAGAATGGCAAATGGGACAATAATGCAACAAAACATATGCTGTACAAAATCGACAACAGACATGATCATTTGAAAAATAAAAAAAATGAATAAACTCACATTAATGTTGTGTGGGAGGTCTGTGTTGTTCATATGCACAAGTGCTTAATCTCTTTAACACGCTTGGCCTTTATAGTGTAGACAAAGTCTATTCAAATACAGCCAAGAGTGCTTCTACGCTTGACACACTGACCTAACCATTTCTTACCACTCACAATAAGCACTAGTCAATGATTTTTAGTAGTTTTGCTGTTGCATTTAATTTGTGAGACAGTGGCTTTTGCAGCTAATTAGCTGGAATGTCTGTTTTGAGTTGTGGTCTGTATGTGAGCTTGTGTTTGAGGTTTTGTAAGAGGGTAGGTGTCATGACGAGTGTCTCAAAGTGATCTAAAACTGTGTGCATACCCTGAAGGATTGTCTTCCAGACTGTTGTAGTACACCACAAACCACTTTAAACATTACCAAAGATTATAAGATAACCGCCCATAAAGCTTTGAATAGGCTTGTTTCTCTTCTCCTTTTCACATTCTCCTCATCGTCAGCCGAATTCTGAAGACGTTGGTGAGTAATATGAGACTTTTACAACTTGAGACAGACAAAAGAGCCAGTTGATGAACAGATTATGCACAGTTATAGCAATCAAAATTGCTTATTTGCTTTTTAAATGATACTCTTTCTGTGTATTCCTCCAAACACCTGCATGTTCTGCTTCATCTTCCATAGCTCTCCCCTGTAGTTCTACAGCTGTCAAGGGAGGGAGACTGAGAAGAAAAGGATGAGCGAAACGAGAGGGCATGTGGAGAACATTGCTTAACTCACTGTTCTTGCTTTGCCATTAGGTAAGTGGGAGACTGTTGTTGTAAAAGCACATTCCCTAGATGTTAGTACTATCAGCCTGTACGATGGAGTGAACAGCACAGATATGACTGTTTGTGTGTGTGAGCATAGAGCTGAGAGGAGACAGATATGCCAACCCAGCTGGAAAGGGCCATCTCAAAGAGGCAGAAAATAGTTTATGTTACAGAGAATACTCTGACATTACAGGTGGTGCACAGTAAAAATATGGTACTGCTATTCTTCATATGTAGTACTATATATACAATGTCAAGTGGAAACTATCACTCTGTTCCAAAACATTGTGAGCTGCCTGTGCTGTTGGTTTCTAGGAGCTATTCTTTCTATATCAAATGCACAGGTTTGCACTCGCAATAATGGTCACCGCATCACATCACTGCACATATGCATAAAGTTGAGCTTCGTTCAACTTTGTTTGTCACTTATATAACTGTTAACTGCTTGAAAATGCCTTGTTAAGAAGCACTGCATGTATCTTTCTCAGAGAAGACAATCCCAGAGTGCATTGTGACAAAGACTGTATACTAAAATGGTAAACGTATCACTGTGAATAGGAGAAAGTGCCACGCACAATATAACCGAATAAATCCTGCCATATTGCAGCCTTGGCTCATTGGAAAAATGTGCCTCTATAACAATACATTCAATTCACTGCAGCTGAAATGGTAGTAAAATGGCAACAACTTTCTTTCAGTTTCACATAAATTACGATTACAGGGGCAGATTATCAAATTAGACTAATTTTGTACGGTTCCTTGCACAATACTATTTTATGACCTCAAAACGTAATTCATTGTAATGCATGACTTGTAAACTAATAAATTTGAAGTCTGGATCACATAACTAGCTCCACATGTAAGGCTTTTTGACGTAGTAAACTTACTCATCTGGTACAGCATTGGACTTGGGATGCAGACGCTCAGGTACAAGTCCCGTAAAACGTGTCATGATAAAACAGATCAAAGAGTTAGAGAAGCAAGCTAAAATGTTATAGTTGCTTCAGCAAATGCTTTTTATCTCACATTTGCTTTTGTTAACACAATCGGTTAAATTTAGGTGCTACATTATTTTCAGATGCGAACATTAATTTTAGCAGCACTCACTGGACGTTTCATTTCTGTCAGGATAGATGCAACAACCAATAAAATGTTACATTTAACACTTTATTTTACGGTGTCCTTGTTACACGTTACATGTACTTACTATTATAATAGCAATAAATTATGCATAATTACATGCAAGTAACCCTAAGACAAACCATAATCCTAACCCTAACCATATATTAAGTATATGTAGTTAATTAATATTACTCAGTACTGAAATGTATAGTTGTAACAAGGACACCTTAACATAAAGTGTAACCAAATGTTGCATGAGTTTTGGATAAAATAGAATGTGCTTTTAGTGCCACTCACTGGACATTTCACTTTGAAAGTGTCGCAAAGCGTGCAAGAAGCAATGTAATATGATTTTGAAGAAATGATACCAAAGGCACATTTGTCCAATGAGCCTGGATTGTCTTAATTCATTCAGTAATTTAATACTTTAAATTATAGTTTAAAAATAGTTCAGTGTAGATTTGCCATGTTTGTGGTCCAATTGCTTACTCGAGTATCAAAATGCTAACATCAAACTTTGCTGGAAACAACTGTCAACTGAGTCTCCTGTGTGGAGCGCTATTTGTGCAACATGCTATGTAGAGCATGTCAAATCACTTTTGAGCGATGACTATGAGCTTCTGTTTCAGTTAGAATTCTGCGTGTACGCAGCTAGTAGGTAGTGATGCAGCTCACTAGGTTTTGGAACAGAATTACTATGTTGAAATTCCCTGTGGGGCATCTGGCTACTCTTATCAATTTCATTTGCTTCTTTTCATCCCCCTCACTCTCTTTCTTTCTCTCTCCATCTGTCTCTTTTTTCCTTCAAAGATTTTTGGAAATAATCGTCTACTTACCACACAGATGCACCCACAGAGAAACATTAGCACACTGTTATCCACACACACACACACACACACACACAGAGCTATTATACTGATATTACTGTGCCAGTGGTGCAGTTTCAATTCGTATTATGTTAAATTGTTATGGAATTAACAATCTTTTCAAACACACTAGAATATGCCTCTATGAATCATTTGTGACTCTGTGGGTTGTTTATTGGATTGTGTCAGCAGAGAGTTTGTATGTCAGGACGTCATGGAATAATGAGATGTGGTTAATTTTTCAGTATGTGACTAAAAGTTGAGGTAAACATCTGTTTGTAGGATTTACCAGAGACGTTGTCATGTACTGACAGATGCCAATGACATATTCCAAGTGCTTGCCACCTCAGTGGTACCAGCTGTTGGAGGCCCACCGTGCATCTCTCTCTCTCTCTCTCTCTCTGTCTCTCTCTCTCTCACACACACACACACACACATACATACAAACTTTTAGACACCTCATTCTCATCATTCTTAACAAAGAACATCATTTAGAGGTGTTGAATGACATACAGCAGCACCAAAGAGCCTTGAGAAGATTGAACCATGCATTTTGCAAGCCAGTTTTTCAACTTCTCTTTAATTTTGTATGCAGGAGAGAATGAATGAGAGTGGGCTTGAATGTGAGCTACTCTACTCATTTTGGTCCTCCATTGGCATTTTTTCCACAAGTGTACCTTTTCCCTATTTGAAATACATGCATATCTGGGATCCTGCTTTGCATTGGTTTGTGTCTGTGTGATCCATGTAAAACGTGTGATTTATTTTCTCAGTCAGTTAAATGCAAACCCAGATTTCATTGGTCAACATAATCAAACAAGAACCTGTTAATAAAAGTTCAGGATTCAGAAAAATATTGGATGGATCGTGACAAAGAGGCTATGTTCATACTGCTCAATTCCGGTTTATTTCTCAGATCCATTTTTTTTAATATGGTCAATATCAGATTTGAGATTAAATCTTTAGAACTGGTTCATGTTGTTCCAAAACTGTATGATTTTCTTATTTTTGTGGAAACTGGTTTGGGGAAAAATCACATGTACTAAACAGCTCATGATGTGACAATGGATGTTGACACTTTTTTTATTTAATGCTCCATTATGTCTTCTCTTCATCCATAAATCTGAACCATTATCTCTAGCATTTGCCCCAGGGACTTTGCAAGTAATCTGTCCTCAAATTGGACATGTAGTCTAGTGTGTACATGTGCGACAGTCCTTTCAACGGTTTTGTTTGTGGCTTGTTTCCCACTCTGCTAAATGTAGTACACTTGTGTATGTGTGTCACTTCTTTTGATTAACCACTTCTTGACACGAAATGTGGCTGCGTCCTGACATCACCCTTCTGAGCAGGAACACGCGCATTCTGTTAACCATCTTTTACCAATTTTGCATGCACAAAAATTGCTCTTACCTCAAACATGCTGTTATTCCTCATCTCTTCTCCCACAATGTAGTTAATGAATTCTGCAGTTTCTCACTATAAACACACACGAGTGTGATGAGGTGTTATTGTCTCCCAAATGGAGCTGAACAACTGCTATTTCTGAAGACCAAAAACTACTACCTCTAAACCATCTTATGGTGACGTAAAATCATTTATCAAAACCTAGCTAAGGGTAAAAGCATGCAAAGTGTGCCTTAGAAGTGACTCTTAAGGCATTTACTTGATTTTGATTGTGCATTCAAAGCGGATCGACATTTTCCCACTTAGTCTACCCTTTTAAGAAAAGACCTGACCTCTTGAGACAGCTCTGGTATTCCTGTGGCCCTCCAAAAAGAACCAAAAGTATTCAGTGAATTCTCAAGAAATCTGGTATGTGGCTTCTTATCGCTTAGGAACTAGTGCTGTGCAAGCTTTTAAGATGCCATGGGAACTCAACATGCCCCACAGAGTGACAGGAAATACACCTGGAGAAGTTTTAAAAAAAACTTTTAGCTTTTTAGAAAGTCAGCAAGTCCAAGAACCCACAGCAAAGGCTTTTTGAACCTTCTGCATATCAGCTCTTTTAAAGTGGTTAACCAACCCTCAAAATGACCCAGGCAGCCTGCTTTGAACCTGAGCCAGTGCTGTTGAACACTCACTGCATCACCACCTTAATGCATTCCCGGGGGCCGAGCCCTGTTGATCGGGAGAACTTTCACACAATGCAAGCAGAGAACAGGAAATGGCAGGAAGGAAGAATTAATAATGCATCCGCATCAAGAACACATAGCGAGGAACCAATCAGTATGCAAACACATCCGTTTATTCAAATTTCCCTACTTTATTCATCAGGTTGTGTCAGTTCACGCTGCTTTCTCATTCTCTAAAGCAGTTCCTGAATGTTTATTCACCACGACCCACTAAAATAGACTGTAATGGTTTTAACACGTCTGGTAATATGATATTTCCCAAAAGTTCTTGTGTTGAGACCGCTTTGGGTGTTGCAGGCGGATTATCTGTTCTTCTGAGTGAGGAGTTGATGATTCTTTTACATACTGCAGAAATCCAGGCCTGTTTGCTTGTCTGAGTGTTTGAGGACTGTGGTCACACACTGTGAGATTAAGGATTAAGGGTGGCTTCTAATTAAAACTCTTAATTACAAAACAAGATGAAGAAGAATATGTGAAATGGCTCTAAGGCTGTTTTCAAGCCATGAAATGCACTCCTCCACACTCATTGTGGAACATTTTGCTCATCTAAATTCTCAAGAGTGATTTCAATTAAATGAGTGTGTAAAACTGCATGCTGCATGACATGCTTGAGAAACAAAGACATTCCCGATCTACACTGATTTATCTTGATGTTATTTAGCTGAAGAGTAGATGTTTTCAAACTTTTTAAGGCCATGTACCCTCAAAAAAAAAAAAAAAATATATATATATATATATATATATATATA
>JAFVLL020014644.1:43491-72632 GCA_021397915.2 Tor tambroides | reverse complement strand
TGTCGGTGCTTCTGAAATTAGTGAGGGTGCTTGCCTTCATGCACATCTATTCTGACATATCATATTTTGTCCAGTCCATAGTTATGATTATCACAATCTCATTGCGATTTCGAGAGAATATGCGGATGTCACTTCTGAAAGTTTGCTGCAAGTAAGCCACATTGGTCCTCTTAGCAGCATGAAAAACGAAACTTTTATTCAAATTCTGAATGGAGAATAGGTTATATACAGCAAAGAAAGTGCACAAAGTGCACTTCCTTAAAAAGCTGTCACTCATTTCAGTTTATTGCGATCTCTAATTCCGCTATAATCAATGAATCTGTCAACACAGCACAAATAATCTCTTGTTTACATCACTTACACTTTGTTCATTATAATCGGAGGATTTGCGTCACGAGCTTCCAGAACTCTGGACTGAACAAGAACACTCGCGCTTTGAGCGGTGAGTGGATTCTGACTCACTAAAGCTCCTCTGATTGGCCATTGCGTTATAGAAATCAACAGATATGTCTCTGATTTGCTGCAATGTTCAACGCCGCAAAAACAGAGCACAAACACAAATACACATTTGATTCTGACCTGAGGCGGCTGCCGGTTACTTTCGTTTTGTTGTTTATGTTGTTTAGTTGCTTCTTTCCTGAATCTTGAACTGGTTACATACGTTTTCCTTAAATCATCCTGGCGACCCTTTTTTTTTTTAAGTCTCACGAGTCACCCGAGGGTCGCGACCCAGCGTTTGAAAAACACTGGTGTAACCTGCTGTCGGAGAGTTATATTTCTGTTTATGCCAAGTCTGTTCATGCCATGCTATGCAAAGTCAAGTCTGTTTGTTTGGATGATTGGATTTTGGATTTCACCTTGTTTAAATTAACTGCACTTGGGTTCATCATCACAACTTGCCTTCGGTGGACTGATTGTTACAGCACGTGTGCCACTTGATCCACAAATGCACATCTTCCTTGTTGCATGCGCAAATTCTGATACACTAATGCAGAAGAAAATATCTGCATTCACAAACATGTTTCTATTTGTACAATGCTGTATGTTCATGTAATTCTGAATTTCACAGATACAGGTTGACAGGCATTTGGTTGTGGATGGTGAGATACATTTGCAACATTTATCATGTTCATGGATAATTTTGCATGCATTTGTAAGTAAATTGGAGACTAATTTCATCCCATACACATGGACTAAAGATGACATTTCTCAACACATTTAATACTGCAGCAAAAATACCAGTGGCTGACAAAAGCCTCATGGACCTGAATAAATATTGCACATTGATAAATGCTAAAAAGGTATAAATAAATTTAAGAAAAATAGCCCTGACCACAATAATCCTAAGAACATGACCACAGCCTTGCCCCCTCAGGCCTGAACTGAATCAGCATTGAACTGATGCAAGCTGAATAGTAGAGGTGTTTATAGCTGAATTTAACTTGTTTCATAATGAATGAACTTTACACAGTTTTTGAACTGAACTGAATCAACACTGAAGTGACTGTAGCTGAATAATGACACTTGTCTTGCTACAGCTGTTGTACAGCAAAATGTGGATTTGTGATATTTCTGAAGTTTGCATTATTGATTCTGTTACTTTCCTGTTTAATACTGCAAAGCTGCTTTGTATTGTATCTCTGTTGTATAAAGTGCTATAAAAGTAACGAATTGACTTGACTTGAAGGTTTAAAGGTTTGCCAGAGTTTAACTTTGTTGCAAATGTGTCTGTATGTCTTCTGCTTCTTTGGGCCAGAGAACTTGGCAAATCCTCTTTTGTCTTTCTAGAATGGAGATTCGGAATGTAGTGTCTCTGTTCATGTCTTTTCCCTTATAGTGTGGCTATGTCATTGTTATTACTTTTATTGTTTCATACCACTCAGGCTGGAGACTCAAAATGTTCTATCTGCTATTGCCTATTACCACCCAGGCTAAAGACTCAAAACCTGGTCATATCTGTGAATGCTTCTGTGGACAAACTGGGAACACAGAATTTTTTTATCTGTTAATGTCTCTCCCATCACAAGATGGATTTAGAACAAGGAGTGTCTGTTGAAACTGTAGATTTATCCCTTTCCAATGAGAATGAGACTGCAATTTGGTACTTCTCCATTCCAGTGTTGTGATTGGCTGCTGGCATCAGAGGGTTCACACAGTGTGGTCCACCCTTCTTCCCCCCTGTGGATCTCACTTGTATAGTCTAAAACACCACAGCCTAAAGAATTACGGTCTCGGAGGAAGAATAAAAAGAATAAGTGTGAATTATAAGTGCAAGTTAATGCCAATGTTATGTGAAATTACATCATTAAAGGTGACCAATAATGCCCCCTTTTACAAGATGTAAAATAAGTCTCTGATGTCCCTAGAGTGTATATGTGAACTTTTAGCTTCTGTTTGTTTGTTTTTAGTTTCTGTTTATGCAAACACTGTTTGCACTTTTACACTGTTTTTATACCTAAACATGTAGGGGACTTAATCGATTTGTTTCCTGGCACATTTTTAACCACAGTGTCCTCAGTGGCTCAGATGGGGGAGTCTTTGGAAACTCCAATGTTCGTTGGTGCATCCCAACACACGACACTTGTAATGGCTGACATTGTATCTCCAGCAGCTACAGCAAGAAAACAGTAATGGCAGACTGCTGCTTCTCACTCAGGGCTGTGTCTATGCTAATAGGGTAGAGATCGTCACAAATGGACGGGGATTTCTCCCTTCGATGACGTGTACGTAGGGAGAATCTGGAATCTCCTGTTCTGAGAGACTGTTTATGATTTATTGAGATTACAAAAAAATGAGGGGGTGGATTTTTACCATTATAGGCTGGTTGTTTTCACACACTGCGGCCTCACAGCCGTTATCAAACACATTATAAAAGTGATTTTTGCATAATAGGCCCCCTTTAAAATCCATGACAATCCACTAAATAAGTAGTTAATCTTTAAAGTAGTTAAATAAGGTTAATCTTAATGTCTTAATGTATCAATGTACCTTAGTGTGGTTTTATTGTGCTAACTTATTTCAGAACCAGAATCAGAAGAGCTTTATTACCAAGTATGTTTACACACACAAGGAATTTGACTTGACAACAGGAGCTTCCAGTGCAGAAGAAAGTACAGACATAGTGCAGACATACATAGGAATAACACAGTAGAGATGGAATATAACACTAATTTAAGAAAAAAAAAACAGAAATTAAATAATGTACTATATACAGAAGTAGAAGTTTAGAAAAAAATTTTGTTTAAATAAATGTACAGATATGTTATGAGTGTGCAGATATGTTATTTACAAAGTGTGCAGTTTACAAGTGTACAAATTTTGGATTCTGTGTATAAATATGTCAGTTGTGATGGACGATGTGTAATTATGAAAATTTAATTGTTCAGGCTGAATATAGCCTGAGGGAAAAACTGTTCTTGTACCTGTCTGCTCTGGTGGTCAGTGGTCTGTAGCGCCGACCATAAGGCAACAGTTCGAAGAGAGAGTGGCCTGGGTGTGAAGGGTCCACGGTGATTTTCTTAGCCCTTTTCCTCACTCTAGAGATATAAAGATCTTGCAGGTTGGGTAGAGGGGCACTGATAATCCTCTCAGCCATCCTGACTGTCCGTTTTAGTCTTCTGATGTCTGTTTTGGTAGCTGAACCAAATCAAACAGTTATAGATGAACACAGGAGAGACTCAATGATGGCAGAATAGAACTGTTTCAGCAGCTCCTGTGGCGGGTTGAATTTTCTCAGCTGGCGAAGGAAGTACAACCTCTGCTGGGCCTTTTTAGCAATGGAGTCTATGTGAGTGTCCCACTTCAGGTCCTGAGAGATAGTGGTGCCAAGGGATCTGAATGACTCCACTGCAGTCACAGTGCTGTTCATGATGGTGAGTGGGGGGAGAGTAGGGGGGTTTCTCCTGAAGTCCACGATCATCTCCACAGTTTTGAGCGTGTTCAGCTCCAGGTTGTTAAGACTGCACCAGACAGCCAGCTGCTCAACCTCTTGTCTGTAAGCAGACTCGTCTCCATCCTTGATGAGGCCAATGACTGTAGTGTCATCCACAAACTTCAGGAGCTTGACAGAGGAGTCCTTTGAAGTGCAGTCATTCGTGTAGAGGGAGAAGATCAGTGGGGAGAGAACACAACCCTGAGGGGCACCAGTGCTGATCGTGATAGTCCTGGATGTGAGTTTGCCCAGCCTCACTAGCTGCTGCCTGTCTGTCAGGAAGCTGGTGATCCACTGACAGATGGAGGTGGGCACGGAGAACTGTATGAGTTTGTCTGAGAGAAGGACAGGCATGATGGTATTGAAGGCTGAACTGAAGTCCACAAATAGGATCCTTGCGTAATTCCCAGGCCTGTCGAGGTGTTGCAGGATGTCCTTCAGGTAGGCCAGAACCAGTCTCTCAAGTGACCTCGTGACCACAGGAGTGAGGGAGGGAGGGGGGTTGCAAGGGGGGGTAGATGAATGTGTGAAGTGCAGATCAGAGCAGATGGGGGGTGGTAGACTGGCCTTTTCAAATCGACAGTAAAACACATTCAGTTCGCCAGCCAGTTGTTGATTCTCCACAGACTGCGTCTTGTACAAGGTGATGTTCTTGAGACCAGTCCATACTGATGCCGGATCGTTGGCTGAAAACTGTTTTTCAAATGTAAAAATCTCCAAGAATGATTGGGTACCTTATCAAACAACTATTACAAACATATGATTATACTGAAATTCTTGTTTAGAATACTGAATGATCAAGTTATTATAAACTAAGGCTACATTTTTACTAGCATACTTAAGTTCATGATCAACAGTTGCATTCTGAATGTCATTTAAAACAGTATTATTATATTTTTCAGAACAAGAAAAGACATATCCAGAGAATAAGGAGTCCCTTACGGTACACCCGGCCCTATCGGACAAGGTTTGAAGGGAAAAACCTGCGTTCACGGTAAGGTTATGTAAAAAAAAAAAAAAAAAAAAAAAATTAAGGATGAATACAGATCTGGGAATGTGCAAACCAAACCTGTTTCTGGAGGGCCACTGTCTTGCAGAGTTTAGCTCCAACCCTAATTAAACACACCTGAACCAGTTAATCAAACCCCTGGTTTCACAGACAAGGTTTAAGCCTAGTCCCAGACTAAAATGTAAATCTGAGCTGTTTTAACTGAAAGAAACTGCTCTGACTGATCTTAAAGTATATCAGTGCTTTTGTTTTGTCTCAGGATGGTCACCAGGAATGTTTTTTTTTTCTGAGGCACGTTTATAAAAATTACTTAAATGTCCTATTTGAACTATGGCCTAATCCTGGTTTAGTCTAAGCCCTGTCTATGAAACTAGGCCAGAGTCTTCAGACTCGCTAGAAACTTCCAGACAAGTGTGTTGGAACTGCAGCAGGACATTGGCCCTCCAGGAGTAGGACTGGACACCTCTAATGCAAATTCTAATAAAGAAAGAGAGAAGATACAGACATGTAGCTGCCTCTATACACTATAAAAAAATGCAAATGCATATTTTACAGTTTACGAATCCTTTTGAGTCTCAAATACTAAGAAATGCACTTTTCTTGAAACTACATAAAAACCCTTGTCCGGCCAAATGTTGTCCCAACTAGTCAAACACAGTTGTCTGAACAAAGAATTCCATATTGGACCACAAAACCAGTCTTAAGTCACAAGGGTGTATTTGTAGCAATAGCCAAAAATATATTGTATAATTATTGTAAAATAATTGTTTTTTTATATCAAATATTATTAGGATATTAAGTAATGATCAAGTTCCATGAAGATTTTGTAAATTTCCTACTGTAAATATATCAAAACTTCATTTTTGATTAGTAATATGCATTGCTAAGAACTTCATTTGAACAACTTTAAAGGTGATTTTCTCAATATTTAGATTTTTTTGCACCCTCAGATTCCAGATTTTCAAATAGTTGTATCTCAGACAAATATTGTCCTATCCTAACAAACCATACATCAGTGGAAAGATTATTTATTCAGCTTTCAGATGATGTATAAATCTCAGTTTCAGAAAATTGACCCTTATGACTGGTTTTGTGGTCCAGGGTCACAAATGTTAAGGCTTTGTGAGTTCCCAGCATGCATTGCAGCATGAATAAATAATGGAGTTACTGTTATAGGGTTATTGTTTTGCTGTTTGTTGGCTTCATTTAAAACTTTTTGTTGTTGTTCTTGTTTTGTCATTATTGTTAGTCATTTGTTGTACTATGAAGTAAAGAGCTCATCTTTTTTACATTTGTTGATTGCCACCATTCTTGAGGTTTGTGTGTCAAATATTGGGGCCTAGAGTATGTTCACCTACTTAAATCTATATCTTAGATATCTTACTCTTGTAGGATGCTTTAAAAACAAAGACATATTAGACTAAATTATTTATTGTGGTTTTTATAACATTTAATGTTCTTGATACCATCATAATTTTACTGAAGTAAACTGATAAAGAAATGAGTCCATGTTTGTCATTCGTAAATAGACATAAATATTATAATTATAATGTGGTGACTTTTTATACATCCTTTTTTTCCATCTCAGAAACAGAAAAAAATTATCTCAACAACAGTAATTATTGTTTCAGTTGCTGTGACAAGAATTTTTCTATTAGAAAAAAAAAAACCTTTTTCTTTCTGTTCAACTACTGAGTAACCCGTCCGACACCGTGAGTATCAAACCCCTGTTGAGAGCCTCTCGGTCGAGCAACCTTGCTTTTATTTCCATCCGACTGTCAGGGAGGCTTACCTGTCGGATGCTGCGAGTATTGAACTCCCTTCAGATGCTTCACTTGAAATTATGTTTAGCCTGTCCATCAGTCGTTAGGGCTCACCTGTCCAATGCTTTAAATTGCTCCCCTCAAGAAGCAGTGTGAGTCCTCCTGATCTGGCTTCCCAAATCACACTGCTCCTCGTCCATCGGCTAGTAGGGCCCGTCTGCCCAGTGCTGTGAGCTGCTCCTATTGGAGGCAGTACTGGCCCCCGGTCGGATGGCCCAAAACACACAGTAAGATCTGACCCCATTTTAAACCTTGTAACCCAACCGATTTGGCTGATATTTACAAGAGTAGGAGATCTTCAGGCCCTGTCAGTTGCCCCTTTGAGTTTTCACTGGGCATGGTGAAACCATCTCTACACCCTAGACCGGGGTATGTGCCTAAGGTTCCCACTAATGTGGCGTGATCTGTAGTGCTGCAGGCCTTTGCCCTCCTCCCTTTTGGACACTGGACCAGGAGAAGATAAACTTGCTATGTCCAGTCAGCACATTGGATAATTACACCCACAGAGCTGCCCTGTGATTAAAATACAATCAGTTGTTTGTGTGCTTCGGGGGACCTAGACGATGGTCCCCAGCAACCAAGTAGAGTATGAGAAAGGCTATTTCTCTTGCATATGAAGCCTTTACCTATGACTGTCAGACATAATCTAAAAATTCTAATGACATAATCTGAAATTTCTGAAAATCCATTTGAATTAGTTCATTTTAAAAGTAGACATTTCGCTTTTTGTAGATACATTTTTCATGTCTGTGAAGTATGGAGTTTCAGTTATTTTATTTTATTTTTTTTACACTCAAGTTCACACAGACTTAGACGAAAGAAAGCGCACCCTCTTTGCTTTAATTTACAAAAGCACAACTTTTTGTTGTTATTGTGAGTGCACACAAATGAAAGTAGATCGTTTACAGATTTGAAAGACGTATTACTCTTATCTGTATGACCGAAAATGAGTATTTTATGTTACATGCAAATGATCACACCAGCACATCCAAGTTAACTGTCATGCAGTGAGCGCGCTACTATTCAACTTCCACACATATCAAATGATTTTATTCTTTGGGTGCAAAAACAAGTTAAGATTATGGATAACCATGCTAAAACAGTGGAATGTTCTTTTTCCAACAACATATCCCTCCTTCTGTATATCCATTTATTCAGTAATGCAGCCCCTTCAATCAGCTTCAGGAGATCTAAGGGACATTCCACAAAATCGGTGCCTTTTCCACTTGGAAAAATAAAAAAATAAAATAAGTTTAATCAACATTTTTTAAATATCCAGCAAATGAAGACAAGAAAATGACAAGAAATTGAATTGTGCCATCTCAGTCTAGCTAATTTATTATTATGTGACTATTTTTCTACCTCATGTTTTTGTATTTTTGTCAACCTTGTTACAGACACAAGCATTACTAGATACTATAGTTTGATTAGAACTATGTGATAGTTTTCACATATATGAGCAGCATTTTAGTCCCTCTTTTCACTGGGATTGTTTCCAATTTTTGGATTTTTAAAAATATTTATATATTTGTCATTCAGATGACCAAGAACATGCTAATTTTGGAGGGTGACCACATGTCAATTAAGAAAAATATATATTTTTACAAGAGAGATATTTAAAAAAGGCTATGTCCAAAATAAGATATAAAGTTACAATGGAAAAACCTTGAAGGCTGCATTTTTACAATTTTTATGAAATTAATGACAGTAACAGGATTGACGTCATAGTCACAGGGCTGAGCAGAGTAACAGGGATGACAGGACATACATTCTTCATGTCACAATCTCTAGCTGGAGTGCCCATGAGCTTCTCTAGAGGACACTCCATTCCAGATTCTTACCATACTCTCACAGACTACATTCCCCTTAATCCCTTGCCCGAATTCTTCACTGATTGCATTCACCTGTATCTCATCACCTCATCAGTATCACACTATAAAAGTCTGGTTTACTCACTCCTTTATTGCGAAGTCTTGTTTAGCTGTAGCTTACATTTCTGAGCGGTTTCGCTTGTTTCCTGTGGTTTCGACTTTGGACTGTTATCTTGTTCCTTTTGATCGTTTGCTGCCTGCCCTGGCCCTTGCCTGTTTTTGGAGTACTCTTTTGTCTTGCCTTGGATGTTGTTGTTTGCTGGTGATTTAGCCTGCCTGTATGACTACGCTCTTTTAATAAAACTGCATTAAAGGGGACATATTATGCCCCTTTTTACAAGATGTAAAATAAGTCTCTGATGTCCCCAGACTGTGTATGTGAAGTTTTAGCCCCCCACAGATTTTATACCCCACAGATAATTTTTTATAGCTTGTTAACGCACCAAATGCGAAAAACGCACCGTTTTTGTGTGAGGCCCTTTAAATGCAAATCAGCCTCGACATCTTTATTAACTCTATCCTTCAAGCAGTTTCACTAATAAACTTCCAAACGTATTATACAGCATGGAAATCTTTCAAAGAGTTTAATTTCTCTTGCAACCTGCCATTTCCTGATTTTTCTCTATTATCTATCATGTCATTTATCTCTTATCTCAACAGTGTAAAGGCCTCCAAGCTGTGTGGATGGGGCTGGACGACGCCACACTCAATTCTCTGTTGTGGATTAAATTAATAACCCTATTACATTAATAACACAATATAAACACTACAATAATGTTTAAATGCCCATGACAAGCATGTTAAAACCATTAATAACTGAATCATTAGTATTTTATTTCTATTTGAGCTGTACACTGTAAAAAAAATTTTTTAAAAACCTTACCTGCTCAGTTTCTGTAACTGAAGAACTGAAAAATAAAGAAAAAAGAAAAAAGAAAATAAATAAAAGGCATAAGTTTGTCATGTCAGTCGTAAATGGACATGTCAAATATTTACAGAATACAATATTTAGGCTACTGAAGCTCTCAATAAGTTTTCTATACATAATTTCTTATGTATATATATTGCAACTTAAGATCCTGAGCAAGATGAAATGTGCGTTGTGAGTTTGATAAAATGTTTTAAGTTATAATTTGCTTATGGCAAGCTGAAACAAAAAATGTATGTGGACATATGCATGTGAGTTTTCTGTGGCGCAATGGGTTTAGTTGGAGGGGGTTGCCGAGCACCCATCGGTGGAAAAAGAAATCGGCGCCTATGTATATAACTGTTAGCAACCTCGATTTAAATCAGTTTCAAAATGACTAGACCTTGTGAGGAAGTCTAATTTGACCCCTAATTGGATCTGGTTATTTCAGTTAAATAGGTAAATTTATTGAAGGGTTTGTAAAGGCTATTTATTGAAATGCCTGGTCAGACTTACTTGCATATAACAGTTTTCTAGTTCTGGTTTGTTATCATATTGCTTGATCAGTTTCTTATGATCAAATGTGTTATGATAAATTTCTCATTTTCTTTAGTTTCAGGTTCTTCAGGACTATGGAGGAACGGCATTTTATACGGCGCCCAAATTTTGCATTGAGGTACCAGAGGCATCATACATATCAGTGGTCCAGCCTACAGCTAAGGCGTAAGCCCAGAGCCTCTCCTCCTTCCAGCCAGCAGTTCGACAAAGGCCTGAACAAAAATAGCTCCACAGCACATATTGAACCTCGCAGAACAGGTTAGCTGCATTGTGCTATATCTGTATGTTAGCATTTTTGTTGCAAATTTGGTTGAACTGAATTTTGCAGTGCATGAATGGACTCTTAACACTAGGTGGTAGTGTCAGTTTACACATTTCCATGTCACTATAGAATTCTATAGAATTCAATAGAATGAGAGTTAGCATGCTGTGTTTTCTTCACTGTTGCTTTACAGAATTTCACTTATATTTTACTCAGTAATCATTTAATCAATTAAACTCATAATCTTAGAAATGGTTGAAGAAATAAAATAAAAATCACAAATTATATTTGTTCTCAATCTCATCCAATATTAAATGCATTTTCTGCTCCACAATAAAACTATAACATATTTTATATATAGCCTATTCAAGCATTAGGAAATTATTGTACACTCTAAAAAAAGGTTTGTTTATTTGTTTTTTTTTACCTAAATGCAGGGTTCAGATGGGTCATTTTATTGGGCTATTTTTAATATTTTTTACCCAGGTGCTGGGTAGTTTTTTCTGTAACTAAGCTGCTGGGTCATTTTTAATGCTGGGTTATTTTTATCTACCCAACCACTGGGTTAAGCCTGTCTCTGACGAACAACCCAGCTGTTGATTTACACTGAGATCACGCGGTTTTTGAGTCCTCTACAGATTTGGTGCGCTTCTTCAGCGAAATAAAGGTTTGCATACATTTTATTTCATTTTTAAAGTCTTTACTGTGCTATAAATTGTATTATTTTATGCAGTGCAACATAAGCACGAGCTGTCAGTGAGCTGCATCAGCAGCGGTCGTTTCACACGATGGAAATGCCTTTTACCTTGCATAACAATTGTTTTTATTTGTTATAATTTTATTCTATGTAATTTATTATAATACTGAGTTTAATTTAATTTGATGTTAAAATAAGTTCTCTAATCTCAGTACTGTTTGTTTATGGGCAGGTTATAGAGTCTCCCCCGCGAACAGCAGCCCTTCGCCGGCTCAGATTTCGGCGACACACCGGCATGAGAATTAGCACTATTTTGGTAAAAAGCGATTATCGAGAATGGTTTAATACACAAAGTGGGGAGCGCGTGCCACCGCCGGACTCCGCCCCTTGCCTGGACCCTTCCTTCCTGAACACTGCCCTTCCCTTCACGACTTCCTCAGCACGACGAGGACACCAGATTCCCTGTTTATTTTGGAAAATATTTTCCACTTTGGACATTTTAGGTTGATTTTGTGTTTAATAAAAGCCTCTCTGAGGCCTGACGCCATACCCACTGTGTGAGTCGTGTGCTCCTCCCGTGACAGTATGTAATATTGTAAGCTATGCTGTATTCACCCAAATAAATTCAGTTGTGTTCAAATGTGTTCTTGCTTAATAATAAAGCAAGGCTGTTGCCTCTAGTAATTCTGTGTGTTATTTTTCATTTCTGGTCCATTTTAAGCCAGCAATGTAATAATTTTTAAACAATAGTTGACTTAAAACAACCCAGCATGTTAGGTAAAAATATTTATCCCAACCAGCTGGGTCAAAATAACCCAGCATGTGTTCTGTCCAATATTTACCCAGCGCTGGGTTGCCAAATAACCCAAACTGGGTTGTTTTTAACCCAGCATTTTTTAGAGTGTAGGACCATTAATTTGGCATTTTCTGAGTGTACGTTTTTTTGGGTTTTTTTAATAATTAGATAGTGATAGCTCATAATAGCTGATAAAGAATCCAGGGGAAAAGCTAGTCTGTATATATATATATATATATATATATATATACATACAGATTATCTTTATCGTATACATCATATCATATAAATCATATACATCTGTTACTACAAATCTGCAAAAAAAAAATTGTTACAAAAAAAAATGCATACATAGCATATAAATGTCTTTCAGTTTTGTTCTGCTCCATTAAAAAATCAGATTTAAATTACAATTCTGCATCCTATTTATCACGTCAATTAAAATTCAGGAATTCTCATTTTAATTCTGAATAATTCATGTGCATGCAGACGTGCATGTCTGTTTTGTTTTTTTTAGTCGGCTAAAAATCAGATGTGGCATGTTGAGAAGATTTTCCTCCCCCTCCATCTCATGGTTATGTGCTTAGTGACTCACTGCTTTTGTGTACGTGTTGCTTAAAAGTGAGATATAATGAGAGAAAATGTGTGTCTATGTGTGTGAGTGTCAGAGAGCTGAATGTGTTCTTGTATGTATGTATGTGAGTGTAGAGAGAGAGAGATTGGTCATATTTATATGGATTTAAGCACCCAGGCCCACCATCAGAAAATAAAACAACCCATGTTGTGAGGCAGATTTTTCCAAATGATACTACACAGATTTTTATTACAGAAACCTCTCTTTCTCTTTTTTTTCTTCCTCTTTTCCCTTTTCGTCTTGCCCTTACTTTTTTATAGGCATTTCTCGGTCATCCTCTGGAAACAGATCATCACTGTCATCCACAGTAAGAGACCATAAACTCCTTGCTTTGTATCATTATAATCATTCTCAAATTAATGTTTTTGGGTCAATACAAGTTGAACTCTGTATTAACAAAATATGTGAGATATATATATATATATATATATATATATATATGTATATGTGGGTGTGTGTGTGTTGAATATGATTGACTGAGCAGAATGCCAAAAGTGCTGATGCTTAGTCTAATAGCACTAGGAAATTGTTTTTAGTCAAGCTGCTTGTCTGTGTTTGCATGTTCCACACTGTAACATAGAAGCAGCTTACAACTAGAGTGTGATGCATTTGCAGCATTGAGTTTATTGGGCAAAAGCAAAAACAGCATCTTAAAACAGGCAAAGATTGACAGTAGGAACACTGTAATGTATACAGGGATGAGATGGAGCAAGCACAGTTTAATTTGAAACACCAACACAGATAATCCAAACTTGAAACAACTGTGGACAAACTACAGACAGGAACCAGGAGAGCAATCAGAAGACAAAACACACACAGAAAACAATAACTGACAAAACACAACTGAACCACAGAGGTATATATATATAAACACAGGTTAACCAGGGATGATGAGGGACAGGTGTAGGTGATAAGTTGGCATGGTAAATAATAAGGGTTGCAATGGTAACAAATAAGGCAGCAAAGCAAACGGGGACAGGAACTGAACAAAGGAAGTGAAGAGGGAAACAACAGGAACAGAAACACATTACATAACATGAGACTTAAAATGCAAAAAAAGAGGGACAAATACAAATATTCAAGCAATAATCAAAAATGTAAATCAACAAATAATTCACTCAACCCATTCATTCATTCATAAACACTGATTCATGCTAGACTGAAAGACTACTGCTGTGGGTTATTCTGAGATGTGCAAAGAATGATTTTTCTGTGACTTTGGAACTGTTTTCATTTGCAAGTAGACACAGAGTAACTAGCAATATGGTTTCCAAAATGTAAGGTACTCAAGGTTTTCAAGACAATATCATACATAGAACTGTGCTATTGTTCTGGACATCAGCACACATGTGATTATGGCCAAATAACAGTCATGCTAATATTCAAAAGAACAGAAGTCTAGCCTGTGTAATATTCTTTAAATATATAGGCTTTAAAAGCTGCTTACCTTACTCTTGTGACAATTCGTTCTGCATTCCTTCACAACCCAGCTCCACCTTTATGTCAATATTATTTTCTTGCATAACAGTAATTTGCATAAAATGCATAATAATAATTTGCAACAGACCTTCAGACTTTTATGACTTAGTGACTTATATAATTTCAACTTGATCAGGCTTGATTTTCTTATAGAAGACAATTAAAACTCTAGCAATCTACCAAATTATACTATCTAAATGCTAACAATGTGCTAAAATATGCTAGCAACATTCTAGCAGTTTAGACATGCTAGCAGCACGGCATCCTAGCAACAAATTAAATCATACTATAGGGTGACCATACGTGCCATTTTTCCTGGACGCGTCCTGGCCAGGATTTCTATATTGCTTTGATTCAAAGTACCTTGAGAGCATTTCGAAAACATAAGGAACCGATGTCATACACCAATAGGTCTGCACATGCAAACAAAGTCAAATCCTAGATATTTTAGGCAATATAGAAATCCTGGCCAGGATGCGTCTGGGAAAAATGGCACGTATGGTCACCCTATCATACTATCAATATATTAAATGTGCTAGCAATGTGCTAAAAATATTAGTGACGTGCATAAACTTGTTAGCAACTTCTAGCAACATGCTATAGACTCCTACCACAAGAAACATGCTAGAAGCATTTCAGTAATGCTAAGACATGCAAGTAAAATGCTATAACACCTTAGTAATATGCTAGCTGTCATGGGTTTGCCAGGCTCCATCCTCACTCCCTCACAGCAATTACAATCTCTAGATTACTGAATTGCACGACCTGTTCCCAATCACTACACTGCTCAGCCACAGAATATAAGCATGCACATCTCAGTCACTCATTGTCTGGTCTTGCTTGTGACTAAGGACTACCTACCGCCAAGCGATGTCCCCATTGTCAACAGCAAAGTTTCCTTGCTGCTTCATCTTCGTGGGTTCCCTGATTCCCTTCAAAATCTGTATACTCACTGCCATCTAGTGATAATTAAATGAAGCTTTGTGAAGTACCAAGGCCTTCCTCTCAACTGTATTGCAAAAGGGTTCATTATCTGATTCTTTGTTTTATTTTATTGTATAAAAATAATGGTCATTGTGAAAGTCATTAATTCGTGTCCGTGTACTCGCACTAAATTAAATAAAACAAACTAAACATAAATACATAAATTAAATCACAGACCCCCCCTCCCCCGATCACTCTCAAACTGGCTAACACAGATTGACTCTGTTACTCACCTGCCATTTAGCCACAGTATCATCTGACTAACTAGTTCATGCTCATTGCTGCATCTCTGCAATAAAACCTGTGTTAAACTGATATCTGTGTTTTGAGTCTGGTGTTCGTTACGAAAGACCAGACCAACAATGCATACCAACATGAACAATCCAGCTCCAGATCCATTCAGGCAGATCATTGCTCGCTCCTGACCACCTATCGACAAGGCCTCAATCCCACTCTGTGGCTGCATTTTGCGTCATATGATGATTCCATTGGACTTGAACAGTTTATCCAACTCTCCATAAAAGTCACTCATTGTGTGCAGGAATGTATGTAATGACATGTCCCATTCATCCACCTCGTCCTTTGGCGAGTTACGTTCATTGTCCAAGTACTCACTTAACTCCAATCACTCCTATTGCTCGTCTCACTGCTTCTGTTTCTGTTTTAGACCTCGTCTCATTGACTTTAGGTCAGCCAGCAACTTTATCTCAGGAGAACTCTGCCGTCAGCTCAATTTCCACAAGAGAATCAACAAAACACATTACAAAGTACAGTCTATAACTGTTAAGTTAAGTTATGATCTGCCAGGAAAATGTCCATCCAGCTACAAGTTGGTCTACTTCATGTGGAATCCATCCACCTCCTGGTTCTGGAGAATTCCAACACTGGCATTATTCTAGGGCACCCATGGCTTATTTAGCACAGTCCTGTGATCTCCTGGTCCATTGGCAAAGTCCTGAAGTGGGGTGATGACTTTCCTTTCCTGCTTTCCTAAACTTTCCCAAGAAACCTCACCTCCTTCCAAGGTCCTCCCTCTCAACTCCACATCTATTGATAGTCCTTTGAAGAAAAGATCTGTCAGTTATTCCTGAATGCTATGCCCACTTCAGTGATGTTTTCTGCCTGAAACGGGCCCCACAGTTGCCACCTCACCGACCATGGGATAGTGCCATTGTTACATGTTCTCTGTGCCTGTCTGGACTTTTATGTTGAAGTGTTTCCTGTGCCTTGTTTGTAGTCAGTTTGTAGTCCTTTTGTGTATTAGTTCTCTGTTCTTTGTGTATTGGTTCACACCCCCTTGTTATCTTGTGAAGCTTGTTCTCTTGTGTATGAATAGCTCTTGCGTTTCACTTCACGTTATTATGCTGTTGTCTGCCCGTGTTTTGTTTCTCTGTTTCCTGTTCTTTGTTCACTTAGTCTTTTCATTAAACCACCTGCACTTAGATCCACGACTCAGCCTGTTTTCTTCAGCCTCCGCATATAACAGTACAACTGACCAACGGCTATGAATCTAGCAGGTATGCAGCTACTTCTCCTGCGCCAGGGCGAGCGTTCCCTCGAGGACCACACCCATGAGCTTTTGGACTTGGTGTACCATACACAATTTCCGGACAGTTCGCTCATGACATTTTTTTCACACTGGACTTAATGAGCCACTTAAATCCCAACTTTTCTGTGCTGGTCCTTGAGGGACATTTTGTGAGTATGTGGAGCTAGCCCTTCGACTCGGTGGATCTTCCTTCACAGTGGGGGAGGTGGAGGAGGATTCCAGCAAGGCCACTCCAAAATCCCCTAAATATGTTTTGGGGGCGGGCTACGCTCCTCAAGCTCTGGCGGATGCGAAGCTTGGGCCATCTCTCATGTTAACAGCCTGCACCATCTCACCTATTGGACCTGTCTCGGGGCGGACGAGACTGGCGTCCAGTGTGGTGGACCTACCGTTGACATCTGCGCGAGCAGCCGGCATCCCGAGGCCTTCGCCGCCCACAGCGCTCTCAAGCCTGCCGACTTCTGCACTCTCAAGCCTGCCGTCTGCTACGCACTCTAGACCCTGGTTTCAGCACTCTCAAGGCCTCCAGCCGCTACGCTCTCAAGGCCGCCAGCTGCTATGCACTCTAGCCTGCTGGTCTCAGTGCTCTCTAGTTCGACGGCCGCAGCTCCATCTGTTTCAGAGGTAGAATTTTGCTTTCCATGCTCCCTGTGATGGCTACGGCCATTTTGTGCATTTGGGCTGTGCAAACCTCGCCATTTTCTCCCGAGACAGTGGCGGCTTCCTCCTCCAAACTCTCTGTGTTCCCTGAGGCCACTGTTACGGCCATGAACGCCATTCCTGAACTTCTTGTGTCCATTGAATCCCCACATTATGACTGCTGACACTGTTGAATCCCCCATTATGACACTGTTTCTGAACTCTCTGTCTGCCATGTCTCAGCCAAGAAGGCCATCTATGAACTCTCTGCCTGTTCAGCCATGGCCAAGGAGGCCACCAGTGAGCCCTCTGACTGTCCCGTAATGGCCATGAAGGCCGTCTGTGAACTCTCTGGCTGTCCTGTCACAGCCATAGAGGTTGTCTGTGAACTCTCTGCCGGCACTTTTACGACCAAAAGGGCCATTGTTGACCTCTCAGTGATCTCTGTTCCCATTCCACCTGATCCACCTTGGTGGTCACCTGCCTCGTTAGCTCCACCTTGGTGGTTTTCTGCTCTGCTGTGGTGGTCATCTGCTCCACCATGGGGATCTTTGCTCCCAACTGCTCTGCTGTGGTGGTCTTGTTTGTAGTCCTTTTGTGTATTGGTTCCCTGTGATTAGGTTCCCCAGGTGTTTCTCATTTACTACACCCCCTTGTTATCTTGTTAAGCTTGTTTTCTTGTGTATAAATAGCCCTTGTGGTTCACTTGTGCTTTGTCAGTTGCTGAACGTTATTATGCCATTGTCTGCCCATGTTTTGGTTCTCTGTTTCCCAGTGTTCCCTGTTCTTTGTTCACTTAGACTTTTTATTAAACCACCTGCACTTAGATCCATAACTCAGCCTGTTTCCTTCAGCCTCCGCATATAACAGCCATTGACTTCATTCCAGGTGAGCCAGTGCCCTGTTGCAAAATATACCCACTCTCCATCCCTAATAGAAGGGCATTGGGGAATATATTGAGGAGGATCTTCAGCAAGGTTACATCTGCCCTTCAACGTCCCCTGCATAGAATAACAGGCACTTAACGGGATCACTGTAAAATTCTGCTATCCACTTCCCCTTATCCTCCTCATTCCTTGGTTTCCCTAACTTCTACTGTCGATTCATCCACAACTTCAGTTCCATCACTCATCTACTCAGCAATATTCTGAAAGGCAGGACCAAGTCTCTGTCCTGGACTCCAGCCACCACTCTAGCCATATAAGACATTTAAAAAGCCACTCTGCTCCTAATCCACCCTGATCCAGAAACATCATTCGTCATTTACTGATGCTTCAACAACAAGAGTCAGAGCAATCCTGTCATAGCAGCAGGGGACACCACCAAAGCTTCATCCACGTGCCTTCTTCTCCAGGAAACTAACCCTGGTGATAAGAAACAATGACATCAGGAACAGAAAGCCTCTCCTTTGGAAGAATGGAGACATTGGCTGGAGGGAGCCCAACATCCGTTTACCATCCTTATCAGTCATATGATTCTTGAATATCTGCATGAACCCTTATGGGATCTATGCTTCACTCGTTTCATTTTCTCCATATCCTACCATCCTGGTTCAAATAATGTAAAAGCCGATGCCCTGTCCCATCTGTCCTGAAGAGTCTTCTGAGAAGCCTGAATCTGTGATTCTGTCCAGTCTGATTGTGAGTCACATTTAATGGTCCCTTGATGAACAACTTACTGATGCCAATGCCTCTGAAGCCTCTCCATGGGGGTGTCTGCCTGGTCACACATATGTTCCCAGAACTCAATGTGCTGAGCTGATCAGATCTATTCACTCTTACCTGGGCACTGGCCACCCAGGGGCCAATCACTTCTGGTGGCCAAGAACGGCCCAGCATGTCCTTGGTCACACCTGGGAGTGGACTGCTCTGAAAACTTGTTAACCTGATATCAGTGTTTAAAGTGTGGTGTTCCGTTACACAAGCAATGTGCTACAAGAAGTTAGTAAAATGTATCAACATGGTAAAACAAGTTAAAACATTTTAGTCAAAAATGCAAAAAAGGTGCGCACACACCACAAACCCAAATGGGGCTCAGGTGCAGGACAAAAAATGAAACTACAGCAAAAAACAAACAAACGTAATGTCCGCACACTAATATAACTGCTCCATAAAATTATTTTATTGCTGCAACGTTTCGACCATCAGGTCTTTGTCAGGCACACATTAAGTGAACTGAGGTGCAACTCTGTATAGGTACCCCATACAGAGTTGCACTGTCCTCGATTGGTTTTTAAACGTCAAAATAATTTGCGTGACATGCTAGTAAGATCAGATTTTTCGTCTGGTGTAGTGAAACCTGGCACTCTTACTCTTCCTCCTGGTTATTATAGGTGAGGTAATTGTGCCCAGTGTACATTTGCATATAAATGTAAATCTTTTAGCCACCCACACACTGGCCGTAACATCTTGATACGCAGTACAATTACTTGTTCTTCTACACATGTGATTTATCTTATACGTTGTCCGTGTAGTGTCGCTTATGTTGGTAAAACTTCTAGATCACTACGTACTTGCATCAGTGAACACCGGAGTAATATTAGAACAGGAGCTGAATGCAGCCCTATAGCGTCCCATTTTAGACAAGCGGGCCACAATGTTAGTGCTTTACAGTACATTCGCATAGAGAGAGTACAAAAACCATAAAGAGAGGGAGATTTTGAGAGAAAACTTTTACAACGGAAATGTTTTTGGATTTATACTTTAAATACTTTGTCACCTTTTGAGTTGAATGAAGAATTCAATATTCAGAATCAGAATCAGAATCAGAAAGAGCTTTATTGCCAAGTGTGTTTACACACACAAGGAATTTGTCTTTGTCTTTGTCTATATATAATATTAAGCCTTTCTTACACGACTGTGTGTATATTTCTTCATCTGTTTTTAATATTGTCCAAATATTTTGAGGGCTGGTTATTGATTCGAATTCGACATGTATTGCCTTTTTTTCTTCCTCTCTTTGTGGGAATATACCTGCATTTGTGATTGAACGTGTGTCTAATTAGGATGACCACCTGTTACTTATAAAGAGTTCCACCTCAGTTCACTTAGAGGCTGTTTACACCTGGTCACTTCATGCGTTTTGTCTGATCGGATAGCTATCCGATCGTGAAAAGACCAGGGGCCCGTTTCAGAAAGGAGGTTAAGTGAAAACTCTGAGTATGTTAACCCTGAAATGAGGGAAACTCTGGGTTTTCCGTTTCAAAATGGGAGGTTTGTCAAACCTGGGAAAGCAGGGTAAGTCAAGCCCGTTTCTGAAAGAGAGGTAACTTATACTCAGAGTCAGTTACCGCGGTAACTTACGCTGTGAACCTAACCTGGTCGGGAGCAGGTTTTCTTCGGTAAACCCAGAGTTTCTTTCCGTCTCCTCCCTCTTTTTAAAGTGTAAGCGATGTTTTAATACCTCATTCACTCATTCACGCTCCAAAATTGCTTTTCTTACTATTTTTGTCTTATTTCAAGTACAAATGTTTAAAAATTCTTAAGTTAAGATGCATTTTCTATAGATGAAAAATTATCTAGATATTTGTTAAAATATAAAATTGTTCTCCATAGGGTAAGAAAAATAATCTTAATGCAAACGGAAACAATAATAGGCTATTTTTAATTTCTTACCCCATTGCCAGATAATTTGCACAATTAAATAAAAAAAAAAAATACTTAAATTATTTTTTTATTTTTTTCCCCTTCATGGAAACAAGACTAAATACCTTATATTATTTATTTTATTATAATTTTTTTTTACACCGTATTCATGTATATATTTATTTGAGCGGTACCATTTTAAATGGTAGTTTTCTTCAAAACATCGGAGATGCAGAGCACATTATAAGTCCTGTATGCAGATTTTAAGGAAAGTGTGCATCGCTCTCACGCTCTTTCTGAGATTTTTTTCCTGGACATAAATCCATCAAAGAGGAGTTTCACAGGACTGTAGGTCAGTGGTGTAGAAATCGGTTTAAATGAGGCTAATCTGATAAATGACGTTCACTTGATAACATCTTTCTGTGACCTCTGGAAGTAACCCAATAATCAGAATTTCCTTCAGGATTTCCAGTGTGGTTGGATGCATTGATGACAAGCATATCCCCACCATTGCACCTTCTGAAAATGAAACTGATTACTGTATGGAATGGAAGGATGCCAGATGGAGGGGTAGTACGAGCCGTAACCACCACCACAGCTGTTAAATAAACTAATTATTCACAATTTTTTGGTCATCTTTATTTCCTAATACAAAAGCAAAAGTTATTCTTTTTACTTTTGGATTTTAGAAATCTTCCAATACTCCATCTCCTCTTTATCTGTCAGTGGTGCTGGTGCTCTGCCTTCTTGCTGTCGACAAGTCAGTAGTTAATTTTATTATTCTAATTAAGAAATGTATCGGGTTGGATTAGAGAATATTTAATTATGTGAAAAGAGTGTTAGACTATGTGGAAAAAGCTGCAGCGCACTGAAATAGACATTGAATGATATTTAATGTCAAATGTTTGTAGTCATTTAGCCCACACCCATGAACCTTTCATGCTTAAAGCTTTACCTTGATTGACTTGTGTTTTTATACTTCATTTTTAGCTGCTGCCACGTTCTTGTTTCTTTTTTTGTCTTTTTCCTTTTTTTTTTGTGGCCATGAGATACCATTAAAATGAATATTAGTTCAATAATTTAGTTTTCACCTCTGATATTATAACAGTTATTAAATTATTGACAGTTATTAAGAATTAAAGTTACGCATTGACGGAAGTATGGGCGCTGATGTCTTTTTGGCGGGAGCTGTTGCCATGGTGAATCGTAATTTCGGCGCTCCACTGATCGTGACTTTTCATAGTCGTGGTGCATGCGCTTAACTCAGAGTCAACCTACTTAGAGTTGAGTAAACTAACACAATTCAGCTGTTCTGTAACCGAAAACTCAGAGTTTCCCATCTCAGAGTAAGTCAACTCAGAGTTCAAGTTTAAACTCAGAGTTGGTTGAACCTCCTTATTGAAACGGGCCCCAGGTGTAAATGCCCTCCGAAATGCATTCGAGACAGATATAAATCCGATCGCTCAAACCACTTCAGGAGGTGGTCTGGGCCGCATTCCAGATGAAACTGGACAAGTGTAAATGCATCTGGTTGTTGAAACCGCATATGTAAATTTTACTCCTCCCATAATGTTAAATAATAAACGTGTGAGAGCGTGTTAGAGGCTATATGACATTATAGTGAGATATGATTGCGCTAATGCAACACGCATCGCCGTGGACGAGCAGCTGAGCATCTCTTCAGCAAGTCGAGGTGCAAAGTTCCGCAAACTGCCACGAATGAAACTGAAAGACACAGATGATCAACACACAATCATCTTCATTAAAAGTAGTATGATAAACTTATCTTTCCAGTGCTGATGCCGCGCGCTCTCCTATTGCAGTCTTTGAACTTGAAATGAGCTGATAATTAATAAAATGCAGTGCTTATCTTTTGCTTTCGTTGATGTGAACTCTGTTAAATTTAAATATAGCGTGTGGAATTGAAGATCGGATTTATATCCGTTTTGCAATGACACATTTATGTGGTCAATTGTAAATGGAAATGTTTTAACAAATCAGATAGATATCCAATCAGTGAAAATGCATGAAATGACCAGGTGTAAACAGGCCCTTAATGTGTGCCTGATGAAGACCTGATGGTCGAAATGTTGCAGCAATAAAATAATTTTGTGGAGCGGACTCTGTGTGTGGACAAAACATGTTTTAGCTCATTGTTACCATGTGGTTAACATGCCAACAAACATGTAATCAACATGCTAAGCTCATAAAACATGCTAGACACAATTTAGTAATATGCTAGCAACTTTTAAAAACACATTAGCAAAATGTTAAAATGTGCTAAAAATATGTTAGCAAAATGGGAGTAGTATGGTAAACGTAGGAATGTGGTAAAATATTCAAACAACATAGTAAAACATGTTTACAACGTGCTAGTACCAAGGTAAAATAAACTATCAACATGCTAGACATGTTGACAAGACATTTTAGCACCATGTTAAAACACACTAAGAACATGATAGCAATGTGCTAAAATACATTAACAACATGCTAAAGCATGTTATAGTAAGCATCAAAGTAAAATTTTTGTTAATTTTGTTTTAGTTCTGGGAAAACTTAGAGCTTGAGTTAAGTCTCATGTTTTAGTCCTTCATCATGGACAGCAGGCCAAATTTGTTTACCCTCATTCAACTGAAAAGTATAATAACATGTAAAATACTGTCATACAATCACTTACTGTTCCTGTCTGTGCAAAGTTATAAATTGTCTTGAGTATGCAAAGTCTGTAAACACAACCTTAAAAGTGATTGCATTATGCTGCATTCACGCCATTTTGTAATTACCGTAATTCCGAGATGACAACACGTGACGGACAACTCGGTGCTGTTCATGTCTGGGAATTATCTGTTTCTATAGCAACAAAATGAACCAATGTGAAAGAATGTTACTGGCAGCTGTAAAACACAATACAGTAACAGTTGCTATGCAAATGCATTATTATTACACTTTATAATTATTTCTTTAGGTTGTTATTACTGTACATGAATAGCCTAGATATCTAACTCTGTGCTGCATGTCTTTCGTTTATGTTAGTCAATTACATAAATTTTAAAACATAAATATTATGAAATTACTGCTTATTTACATTTTACTGCTGGAAGTGCTGCCATTTTTCTCTGGTTCTGCGTGAGGTGCAGTGGTCACATGGTACAAGCCGTAGCTCTCAGAAAACTCCCAGTTCACAAGTTGTAATTATGAGTTCTACAAGGACGTTTACACTTTTTTCAAGTTGGTATGTTGTAATTACGGTAATTACGATATGGCGTGAACACACCTTTACATTTTTTTGACTGTTGTTTAAGACTGTAGCATACAAATAATACTAAAACTAAAATTTTAGATTGAAAGATTGATGATGTCTTTTGTGGTGACCTCCACAGGTGTCACAGAAACCCAGCAACAGAGATGCTCTCTTGTCTGTGACATGTGCTGTGGCACGAAACAGAGCTATACAGAAGAAACAAGAGCAGATAGAGGAGGTAAATTTATGTCTGTGTGTTGTGTGAAGGATCAGTTTCCACAGTATAATAAGTCAGACTGATATTGGATTTTACCAATAATAATAAGTAAAGCATTACCTATTTTACATGGTATACCTATTTACATGGTAGCAGAACATAGTTGCCATTCCTGTATTTGAGTATTTCTGTATATGATTACTTTCACAGATAGTTTGGTTTTTTTAGGAAGACAACAATATTCTTAAACCAAGCTCACATCTGTAAATTTGGAGCAGCCACTATTATGTGTACTTTTTTTTTCTTTTCATATGTGGTTTTGGTAAATCACAAAATCAGAGATATGAAGTGTCTCTGACTTTGTGATTGTCAGTCCCATTGAACGTATACACTATCCATACAGTTTCTCCCTCACTCCCCCATACCATTCTCTGAAAGAAGTACACAATAATCATTCAAAATTTTTCTGCCTAAATTAAATCATGTATTGCCATTATCAACAGAAATATTCCGGTATTCTAGTCTATTCACTGCAGCACATATTCAGTTTAACTATATAATACCCATATCTTCATTACCTACAAAACTATTCAAGGAAAGGCCAGGACTGGTTCCATGAGAATGGCACAGACAGAACTACTAATCTCCAAAAAAAAAAAAAAAAAGAAAGCCTTTCGTGCCTGGCTATATGATGTAACCTGCAAGGCCAACGGGGTGCCTTATGCCAGAGCCAAGGAGAATGTCCACAGAAGGGGAGGGAGTTAAAGAAGTCTTGGTGGACAGAAAAGGCTCTGAAAATCCAGAGACTGGGAGACGCGGGTGACATCAGAGTCTTTTTCAGTGCTACCTAGGCCATCTATGGTCCAAGTTTCTGTGGCCTAAACCCCTGTACACACATGGGATTGGCAGGAGCTGCCATTAACACCTGATCGAATGGGCACTTCCAAGAACTCCTCAACTGTAACAGCACAACTGAAATAGACATTTCCAAACATATCCCTCAGAGTCCCATCAGAGAAGGCATGGGGGAACCTCTAACTATAACAACGGCAAGACGCCATCAGGAGCCATAAGAACAATGAGGCTGCCAGTCCAGATGGAATCTCAGCTGAGATCTTAAAGGAAGGTAATTCAGAGTTCCTGTACCACATTCATGCCGTAATCATAAAGGTCTGGAAAAAAACATGCACTTGTACAGAATTGTGTACAGATGTGCAACTTCTTTCCTCAAAAGCTGACATCAACCACCAACTGAGTTATGCCAGTGGAGCCTACACCATACTCAGGAAGAGTCTTTGCAGCCGGAGACCTAAAAGCCCAAACAAAACTCCTGGTCTACAGAGCCATTGCCCCCTCCGCCCACCTGTATGGAGTCTTGGACCACCTACAGCAGGGGCCAATACCATGTAGCAAATCAGCTCAAAAGGGAAATGTATATAAATAATTACAATTAATTATGATTAATTACAATTATTTATATCAGCTGCCAGTATTAACTGTAGCAGAATTAAATTGCCATCAACTAATCTGTTCGTCCAGCGAACATTCAGTATAAGTTCATATCAACTCTAAGAAAGGATATTTTCGTGGCAACAGAAAATACTTTCATACAGTATTAATACATTAGAGCATGTAGCAAGGATCAAAATCGTAAAGACATTAATTTGCAAGGCAGAATCAGAAACTCATGTAATTTGTGCACAAGAGTTTTATTAACTAAACACTAACACAAACTAGTCTAACAAACAAACAAACAAACAAACAAACATACATACACTCACATGTACATACAAAACGGGAGCTAAAGTGGATGAATGAAGCCATTAGAGAAACCAGAGAATGCAGTTATGGAAAATGAGTCAGAACCACCTGAGTTAAAAACCATCAGTGCCATTTTACAACGGGGTCTACCGCTTATACTAAACCTCGGTTTCATTTAGTTAAATGTACGATACTTGCATTGCCTTGGTCTTTGAACGAGTGTCCGGATGCAGTCTCAGATGAAAGTTTTGATGGTTTGAAGGTTTGGTGGTGTTGGAGTTCTTCAAGTTCTTCCGGGTTTGAAGGGTGATGAACTCCAAAAGATGTTATTCTGGCTCGGTGGTGATTGGGAGAATTTTCTTCCAGATGAAGGTGATGAGACAACTAAGAGAGACATCAGCTGAGATCCTAGGATCTTTGATGAATGGAAAGTCAAGGCTGAAGCCTGGCTCAAACTTAAGACTTCTAGCTCACATCCTCATCTTCTCAGTATCTAACAGATCCGCAGACTGGCGAGGCGGGTCACTGATGTGAAAGCTTTACCTGATATAGAGGTCACACCTCCGGGAGGTCACAGAGCCAATGGTGACTTTCACTTTTGGAGGGAAAGTTTATGACTCTTTGTATTAGACCATGGTATTTTGCATATGTGATTCGATTGGGTGTTGCTAAAGATTCTTAGAACACTAATATGTTGCATAGGTATAAACATGTAATATACCCTCTCAATTAGATCATCTGAAGACAAATTCATAGAAACCAAACATGGTATAGTTAAGGTTACATGAACGAGTGGTTCTATCATAAGCATGCATAAAACAGTATACAATACAAAAGACAATATACAAGAACAGTAATAATATACACAATGACCTGAGGATATGTGATAGGAAGGTCAAAGAAAAATCTGTCTATGAATTAATGAAAGAAGTCATTTCCTATAGCAGTATGTGTCTGTTTTAGAGAGAATTGAGTAGGGGGGAAGATTCTCTCTACATACTTTTAGGTCATAAAGTTTATCTGATCTGGCCGAGGTGTCCTGGTTGCCATGGTAACCAGGGGTCTGTGATCCTTCACAGACATCCAGGCACCCAGTATGTTTATTGGGTAGGGGTCTGTGATTATTTGTTAATCTAATGAATCATTGATTTTAAAATCTAATGAAAAATTGTGTGTCAGATTGGTCCAAATGCTACAACCACTAAAATTTAAAATATTCTGAGGATTATCTAGGAGGGCAGATTGACCAACATCAGTTTCTTGGAGGAAGCCAACATGACCAGTGTCACTACCATAATAATGCCGTACCAACTTTGATGGACCCACCCTGTCATCCGCATATCTAACATACGTCTCCCCAAACAAATCATTCCAGCTGAAGGAAGGTCAGCAAGCCACTGGTGGAAGAAATCCTCCTGGAAGAAATCCATACGGGACGGTGCTGCAAGTCATGATATAGAACTCTGTGCTACAGTGACAAAGTGACAGCTTTGCAAAGAGAAAGACATAAAAACTCAACCACAACCAATGCCTTGAAGGCTATCCACCAAGTGTTTGAGTGTGGTGCCACCACAGTACCCTGAGTCTTTAATCTTACTTTCCTTTTCAAGTGCCACTACCAAAGTGTAATCAGTGAGGTTTAGAATCAGAAGTGAGTGATGCTATGATAATGGTGTATGTAACCTCCATGCCATCAGGAGCTGTGTCAGACTGTAACCATTTGCCAGCGGTGTTGCTCTGTTAGCCAGCAATATCAGATAAGATCTTTAGGTATGCTGAACAACTGTTACACCATCTGAACGGTATATTTGGCTTCTCTGGTGGCTGCTGGCAATGTGACTGAAGCTATTGTCCACTGCAAGGCTTGAAGATGGAAAACTCAGGCCTGCTGTCAGAGAGAAAAATCTCTGAAATTCCATGCTGGAAAAATATTGACTTTTACTGCACTATTACATTTCATAATTTCTTGCTGGAGTTTGAAAAATTTCACAAGTCTGGAAAAAAACAGGCCACTACTAGTAGATAGGTGCTACCATGTATTGAAAACAAGTCTGCATCCCACATAAGTCATGGTGTGGCGGGAAACTCATTAATAGCTAAGTTGCATGTTTTTAAGCATGTTTGCATCCACTTATTTGAGCCTAGCTACCAAATTGAGCTTTAAAATAGATGGCCTTTCTGTGTGCATATATTTGACCACATAAACATTCACTTGCACAGCTTTCCCTTACTAAGTGACTCATGGGAAATTCCCATTACAGAAAGCATCCTGGCCTGCCTCTATTGTATCTAAAGCAGTGAGTAAGAGAAACTCAGGTAAGCCGACGAAGAGTCAGAGGTGGGCTAGGTTTCTTGGTGGAACCAAGGAATGCACAAAGCTGGAGGAACTAGTCAAGGATAAAGGGCTAGGGTTCTGGACGGAACCAAAGAGCCAGCTCCACAAACTGACAAAATATCCGCAGAGTACCATTTTTGTGTAGCCATGATTTCAACAGTTAATCCATAATCAGCAAGACACTGGCCAAATCTCAAAATTCATGTGTGTGGTCCTTGAGGGGACTATCATCCTAGGTGATAATGAAGAGAAGGAGCAGCACCACCGCTAGATCCAATATAGGGACTATTCTGTCATGGTGTTAGTGTTGGGTTCAAGTCCACCTAAGTCGAGTCTGAGTCTTTAACCAATCGAGTTCGAGTCCAAAATGGGCCAAATCGGACTCAAGTCTGAGTCCAAAAGGGCAGAGTCCAAGTCCAACTAAACACTATTGTTTGTCAGTATCATAACCTTCTTTTAACCTTTACAACTAGAAAAAGGCAACGACAGCTTAAATGTAACAAAAGCAAATCTCTATTGCATCTTGCCATTTTGATTTTTGATTTCACATCATCTCATAATTAGTGTCATGTTCAGCAAACTTAAATTCATTTAACAGAAGTTATGTCCTACTTGATTTATGTATTATGACATATTTCAGAGTGAAACAGCTTTTAGAATGTGAAAAATTATAGGGCAGGACTTGACTTTATTCATTGTTACAGTAAATGCAAGGGTGGGGGTGGAGGGTAGGTAGTTTGGTGAATAGGACTTCAAGAGCAGAAAATGCACCTCTTATCTCTGATTGTAGATGTGTGTGTTTTGGGTTGTATATGACGAATATTTAGACCTTAGTCAGGGTAGTGTAACATGAACTGCCGGACA
>JAFVLL020014644.1:12270-43391 GCA_021397915.2 Tor tambroides | reverse complement strand
ATGTTCGCTGGACGAACAGATTAGTTGATGGCAATTTAATTCTGCGACGGTTATTACTGTCAGCGATATAAATAATTGTAATTAATCATAATTAACTGTAATTATTTATATACAATTCCCTTTTAAGCAAATTTGCTACATGTGTATGATGCAGTCGATGGCAGCAGGTTTACGCTGCTATTGCTTTAAGACCTGTGTCACAAAACGGTGTCCAAGATAAACACACAAAGAAGATGAAAACAAATAGTCATTTAATAAATCCACACAGGGTAAATCCACAGGCAGGTAGGTGACATACGTAGAACATAGGACATTCACAATACCGGACAAGGGAGCATTGGACAGACAAGAACTTAAATACTAAAGCAAATGAGGATAATTAATGGAACACAGGTGAACAGAATGACACAATCAAACATGAGGGAAAACTAGGTCACGGGCACATAATGGAAGAAAACACAACAACAAGTCGTGGGGTGTGACAGTTCGCCCCCCTCCCGGAAGACACGACTTCGCGCCGCAGAAAATAGAGGGAGGAACGGAGCGGGACTAAGAAGGAGGACAAAGGAGCGGATGTGGGATGGTGACAAGGAATGGCAAAGGGCTGGCAAGAAGGTAGGCAGACAGTACAGGTGGAGGTTCAGGCGGAGGATGGACTCCCAGGAGGAGGACGACAGACAGAATCCAGGGAGGAGATGATGGAGGGAGGAGCCATGGAGGAAACAGGAGGAGCCAGGGCAGATCAGATGGAGGGAGGAGCCAGGGAGACGACATGAAGGACTTGGAGCAGGAGAAGCCAGGCGGGACCCAGGCCACAGCCATAAACATGACCCACGGTGGAGCCGAAGGAGGGAGGAGCCATGGTGGACGACTCAAGGGGGCCGACCGATGGCGGCGGAGGAGGTGGAGATGGAGCAAGAGGCGGAGACGGAGAGCCGATGAGCCAGGTTGACCGGGATGATCCGGAGGGCCAAGGTGGAGCAGATGGCTCTGGTGACTGAGGCGGAGGTGGGGGATCCGAAAGGCCACGGTGGAGCCTGACAGACCCAGATGGATGGAGGGACGAGGCGCAGCAGGAGGAGTGGAGTCCTGAGGCAGTGGATGGTCGACGACTGACCAAGGTGGAACTGGAGGGACGAGGGAGCCTGGCGGAGCTGGTGGACTGATGCACCACAGCGAAGAGGAGGGAGCTAGGAGCCATGGTGGAGCCGCTGGGTCAACAGGCTGAGGCAGAGTCCAGCTGGGCAACAGGCTGAGGGTGAGCAGAGGGGCTGCCAGGAGACAGCGGAGGCGGTGATGAGGGCCAGTGAAGAGTTGGTGGGTGAGGGAGGCTGAGTGGGAGGCCAGGACAATCAGGGGGTGTTGCCCACACACACACTATAGGCCACTCCCAGCACCAGGAGTGCCAGCGACAGAGGAACGACCTCAGTGGTCAGGGCCGGACAGACAGTTCGGGGAAAATAGGAGATTCTGGGCAGACAGGGGTTTCAGAGGATGGCAGAAGACAGGGCATATCACATAATGGAAGTAAAACTTAAATACTGAAGCAAATGAGGATAATTAATGGAACACAGGTGAACAGAATGACACAATCAACACGAGGGAAAACTAGGTCACGGGCACATGAGGGAAGAAAGCACAACAAAAAGTCCTGGAGTGTGACAACCTGATGCACAGATCAAATATTTTGACACATCCGTATTTCTCCCAACTGTTCAGGTTCACTTAAGACATAACCGACTGCATTTACATGAACAGTCGCCAAGACGGGCATTTTAACATTACTTTTCGTGTAAATGTGGAGCAATAACATTCGCATGCTGACTGAAAGGTGCTTTTGATGAGTACGCTTTGTGTGTGCACACAGAAACCCAGCAACTTAAAAATATATGCAAATGCTGAATATCACTTTAGTGATAATGCATTGAGTCAGTGACATTTCTGTCAACTGTCCCCGGACTCAGTTGGACTCTGAAATATTTTACAGTTCCAAAAGGCTTAAGTCCGAGTCAAGTCTGAGTAAAATGTATCCGAGTCCATGACAAGTCCAAGTCCTCTAAAAGTTGTATTCGAGACTGGACTCGAGTCCGAGTATGAGTCTGAGAACCCCAACTCTATATGTTGTAATGGGCAGTCGTGGCCCAATGGTTAAAGAGTCGGACTTGCAACCCAAAGGTCATGGGTTTGAGTCTAAGTACTGGCAGGAATTGTAGAAGGGGTTTTGTACAGCACTCTCTTCCATCCTCAATAGCCCCAATTGAGGTGCCTTTGAGCAAGGCACCAAACCCCCGACTGCTCCCTGGGAGCCACAGCAAATGGCTGCCCACTGCTCTGGGTGTGTGTTCACTACTCACTGTTGTATATGTGCTGAGTTTGGATGGGTTAAATGCAGAGCACAAATTCCGATTATGGGTATAATGCAAAGGCATGTATACATTTTTAATTGTGTATACGGTTTTGTTTTATTTTTCCCCAAGTTGAAATTTAACTAAAATTGATGTATTTCTGTAGGGCACCAATCTTATTATAGATCATTCTTAACTTTTTAAAGATTGCTTTATTCAAATGAATGAAAATGTTTCATATAATTAAAATTAAAAGGGAAATTAGAGTGCAGGTTCTCTAGAAATGAGAAATGGAAACCCTGAAGTGGATCTGTAGCAGCAGAGTGATTTGATTGCAAATGCTTGTAGCATGAAATCCGTTTTCCTCTACTCCGATCAAATACACTACTCTGCCTGCTGGAGAGGGGAAAAGGAGCAGTGACTCAGGCCATGTAGCTTCCCCCTGTACATTCCCCACGATGTACATTCTAGCTATTGTAGAAAGTCATCTGCATATAACATGCATACAAAAGTCTCATATACTTTACACAGCAAACATACAGTACAGAAGAAATCATAATAGAATATAGTCTGTACGTAAGTTAGTGTCTTTGGTGAGTTACACAAGGTGTATAAGTTAAACCTAGTTCTATTATACAGTGTTTTTATTGCAATCATAGTCATTCCATTTATTTTCAAAAAACTGCACAGCAGAGCTCATGATATGATGACTCAGATACATGCAGAATGATAATTTAACCCCCCAGTGCACACACAGAGACACACCATCTCTATGGTTACCATGGATGAGGCAGTAGGTGCTATTTTGAAGTGATCTGGTAATAGCTAGCAGCTCAAACACACATAGTTACCTATAGTAACTGCAAGACAGACTACAGTAATGATTTCAAGTCTTTTGATCACAGATGCCTGCTTTTCTACACACAAATAACAATAATGGTAATATAGATGTGAACACTATTCACCATTAACTAGTTGCTTATTAACATTCATATTACTAGAGTATTGACTGTTTTTAGTACTTATAAAGCACATATTAATACTTTATTCTGCATGACCATATTCTAGATCCCTTAAACCTGCCCCATACCTAAACATATCTACTACAACAACTCCCTTACTTACTACCAATAAGCAGTGTGTTAGGAGTTTGAGGAAAAACACTTCAATCGTTAATAATGAAAGTGTTCCCTAAAATTTTATCATAATTTTATCAAAGTTGAAATGCATGAAAGGCAGGATTATTTTATGATTGCTCTCCAATTTAGAAATTCAACATTGATTGGCAATGATTTGGTTTTATACAGTGACTGGGAAGGCACATTTCACACAATGTATAGATGTGCAAGTGGTAGCCTATGATAACTTCCAAAACAAGTCAAAATAATTTGCTGTCATTAATATACTGTATGTTAAAAGAAGATATACTTAAACATTTTTTATTAATCTCATGCCAGTCTTTTAAGTCCATTAACAGTCTTATTTATTTGTTTGTTTGTTTGTTTAATATTTTAAACTTCATTTCATGTATCTCTTAGGGATGCACCGAAATGAAAGTTGCACTTGGCCGAAAATGCTTTGTAATAATTATTTACTATTTTATTAAATAATATAAAGTAATTTTATTGATATTGAATTAAAAAAAAAACACAAGGCAATAAAATAACCACAGTTTTATTGAAAGTAACACAATAAAATTGGACAGAAAATACATTAATATTAAATATCAATACGTGACCTGTTCTGACAAAATGAGTTACAATGATCAAATTTTCAAAAATGAGTTATTATTAGTTTCACATTCTCTATTCAAAATGATGTATGACCTTCAAAATGATCTATGACTGCAATCGGACAAAAAAATGACTGAGCTACACCTGTTGAAATTGATAGAGTCAGCAAACTCAATTCTGAGAAAAATTTATTTAAAGTTTTCTGAAGATTCCAAAGTAAAATCACCTCTTTTCTTAATAATAATTATTACTATATTAATAATCACAATATAGCTATTTTTATTTTATCTTTGTTATTATAAATAAGAACAGATGCAAAAAAGCAGTAGAACAAATATAAGAAACAAATAATGCATTATCTTTTCCATTTTACATCTAAATAAAAGCATTCAAGTAAGAAAACAAATAATCAAATGTAAAAATCCCTTGTGTTCATTACAAATAAATTGATTATTAAAACTACAAAAGCAGTTCAATCAACTGCAGGGAATGATTCCCTCTTTTCTTTCATTGTTTGATTGAGACCTACTGTACTGCACGGATCTAATGTAATTTTACACATCAGATGTTTTTCCCCAACAGTTCCCCAAACATTCACTTAAGACATAACAGATTATGTTTGTGTTAGCACTTAAATACTGTAATTATGTGTATATATGTATATTTATTGGGATCGGGTGCTTCGGATGAGAGGCAGTGCGAGAAGCGAGCAGAGAAAAGGTACGAAAAAGTTCAAATAAAGAAAATTTTAGATGTTTGATTACTATTTGGAGCACAGGGATCACTAGACGAGGGCTTAATGAACTCATTTTTGTGAAAACCTCAAATTTGACTAAAATCGACATTTTTCACTTTTTTTTTTTACCTGTAGCTCAAAATTAGCCTATTCACACTCATTTTGCCAGCACGCGTCGCATATTTTTTTTATTCAGTTCAATTTTTTGACTAATTATCCAAATAATGTATAGGCTAGTCCTGCAAAGCTATTATTATCAGAGCATGTGAGCAGAGCATAGCGTCACAAGAGCGTAGCGTCATTTTACCAGCGTTGCCCAGTACAGCTGTACTACAGCTTACAACACAGTAGTGCTGCTGCAAACAGGAACAAATATATTACATAGAAATTTCCCGCAGGCACATTATTTTAGCGGATTTTGCTTTTCCAGTGATCATGAGCAGTACGAGACATGAGCAGCTGAATGGAGCGTCACACCGCGCAGTGACTATGGCTAGAGGGGGAATGAAACCTCTCTGAACACTGAACACTGCTGGGCTGTGATATATTTTCAGCCATTTTTTTCTTTTGGCTGAAAACCAAAAATGCCATTTTTGGCTGATAATTTTCGGCAGCTTAAAATACGATGCATCTCTTCTCTTTACCCAATTAACATTCTATATGATCTATTTTAATAGCCCTACCTTAACTACTATATAGCCTATATTTTGTAAATTCTTGAAATGCCCAGCAATCATGCCAATAAAGATCTGATTTTGTGTGATTCAGCAGGCACAAATACAGGAATTTTATAGGAAATTCACTTTTTTTTTTTTTTTTCTGTTATATTAGTCATTAATAGTTTATATTAGTAAGTATAATTCTGAACATGTTTCGTAGAGGAATTAATCAGCATTATGTAAGAGTCATTTTGTTCATGCCTACTGTTTTATTTGTAAATGAAAACAGATGCTCATTTATTCTCAATACTGAAATACAGAAATAGTCATAAAGTCAAAGCATTACTGGTAGGATTGTAAGGCATTCACTTGTAAGACATTCACAGTATTTACAAAACAATTATGGTAGTCTACTTTAAAATATATATAATACATAATGGTAATTAGGTAATGATAATGATGACGATAATAATAATAATGATCAGTGTTGGGGGTAATTCATTACAATTATCGCGAGTTATACATTCAGATTACTTTTTTCCAAGTAACTAGTAAAGTAATGCATTATTTTTAAATTTACAATGAAATATCTGATTTACTTTTTTAAAAAATAAGCAACGGCAGTTACTTTGTTTACCAGTTATTTATTGACATCTCTCCTGTCCCAGTGTTGAAAGAAATTGGGAGTGAGGTGCAGGCACTTCCTTCAGTCTGAGATTTATTTCACTTTTGGTGTTAAAGGGTCTTTACAGTTGCCAGAAATATATATATATGTGTATATATATATATATATATTAAGACAAAAAGTAAAACAAAAGTAACATAGCACATTGCTTCCATAAAGAGTAACTAAGTAACACAATTAGTTACATTTACATTTACATTTACATTTAGTTATTTAGCAGACGCTTTTATCCAAAGCGACTTACAAAAGAGGACAATAGAAGCAATCAAAATCAACAAAAGAGCAACAACATGCAAGCATACTTACTTCATAGTTACTTTTTTATGGAGTAACTCAATATTGTAATGCATTACTTAACTGTTCCCAACACTGATAATAATAATAATAATAATAATAATAATAATAAATAAACAATCAGTGAGTGGATTTAAAAGACTGGGATGGGATGGATTAAAATGTTTTAGGTTATCATGTTCTTACAAATTCTTTTTTCATATATTGACCATAACAAACTTCATTTGAAAGCTGTTATCACACGCAATATAATATAACATAGGCCAGAGGTGCCTAATCCTGTTCTTGGAGATCTATCTACCTGCAAATTTCAGTTCAGTCAGGACCACTCTGTTCCATGTTAGAATATTGTAGAGGTCCTGAACTTTATGTTTGGCGGCAGGCTTCGCTCTGAAGGGTTCAGTTCTAAACTATCCACAGGCAAACCTCACTGAGGTTTGAAACCCCTCATTTATACATTATCTGAAAGCTGAATAAATAAGCTCTCTATTGATGTATGGTTTGTTAGGATAGGACAATATTTGGCTGAGATACAACTATTTGAAAATCTGGAATCTGAGGGTGCAAAGAAAAAAAATCGCCTTAAAAGTTGTCCAAATGAAGTTCTTAGCAATGCATATTACTAAACAAAAATTAAGTTTATATTTACAGTAAGAAATTTACAAAATATCTTCATGGAACATGATCTTTACTTAATATCCTAATGATTTTTCGCATAAAAGAAAAATCAATAATTTTGACCCGTACAATGTATTTTTGGCTATTGCTACAAATATACCCCAGCGACTTAAGACTGATTTTGTGCTCCAGGGTAACATATATCTTATTAATTGTAGTGGGAGGAGTTACAATCAGCTGAGCATCAGCTGATGCTGCAGTCACGCCGTGGTCTGCCTGAACTACGCTTGAGCTCCATTCATCGCTCAAACTAGATTTCAGTCAGGACCACTCTGTTAGATGTCAGAATATTGTAGAGGTCCTGAACTTTATGTTTGGCGGCAGGCTTCGCTCTGAAGGGTTCAGTTCTAAGCTATCCACAGGCAAACCTCACTGAGGTTTGAACCCCCCCAACACGAAGACGTAGTAAGTTCAGTTCTAAGATCATTCAGGGAGTGCACTCTCTGGATGATTAGGAGAGGTGGTATGCCTTAATATTTAAACAGAGTAACTTCTTACTCTGCAGAGATTTCACCATTATCAGATCAAGTCACGTGTTGGCATGATGGGCAGCAAGACATTCCATGGCCATATTATCCACATCTTCCCATTGGATGCCAATGTCTTCCAGGTCTCTTGGAAAGCCTCTATGTCTCCATTGATCTTATTTATTCGGCTGTTGATTCAGCCTATGTCCCTCCATCAGTGCCCACTATGCTCACAAGGTTGATGAACTACTGTGCTTCCTCAATCAGATGTCCTTGAATCATTAGTGGACTTAGGTCTGTGTACCTCCTACTCTCATCGATTGGTCTTCTCTGTTCAACTTCCCGCCCCCTGCGTTCAGGCTGATTGTCTCTTAGCGAATACTTTCATTTTAGCTGGTGAAGATAGCTTGTCTTATCTCTGATAAGACAGCTGTTGAGGATAAACTAGAATTGCTGTATATCAGACAAAATGTTGAATAACTCCATGAGAGGAAGAAATAATGCTTGAGTAATATTCCCCCAAACAAAAAGAAAGAAGAAAGAAATCTGCTTGAAGCTAGGCAACATTGTCTCCTTAACGTAGGCATAGAGGGACTGAAGATGATGTTGTGCTAGCATGAATAGCATTATCACACTATTGTTAAATGAGCGATTTTAGAATAATTTCAATGTAGCTACACAAACCTGTAGCCCTAGAGAAATGGTATGAAGAATGAAAGGCTAAATATCTGTGTTAATGTGGACCCTCTTAATACGTTGAAATCAGACTACAGCACAGTTGAAATGAAGTCACATGTAGCCAGTGGAATGTCCGTGTCATCTAAGTCCCTTCTAGGCGAGTCACTTCACGCGAATCAGTCCTTGAAATGCCTCTCAGTTAGGCAGTGCAGCTCCTCTATCCTTGAACGGGGAAAAACCACTCCATCAAAGGTTATCACCAAGTCTCTGACTAAACATCATCATTAAAATCGCCAATGAAATCTGACAATGACTGTCTCATAATGTTCTAAACACACAAATCCCAAATTGCGTTTTCTCAGGCTGACCAGTCAATGCTTAAGTTATGCGCTGTCCTAAATGCGTGTCTCAGAGCACCGACCGCCTCCACAGCAACTGGAGCCTCCAACAGCAGCCGAAGCTACTTAATCCATCAGCAAATTGCTCATAACTTAGAAGGCGGGACCTATCGGCCACTCTGCGTGCTGCACTTCCTCCCATCAGTGCAACAGTTATGCAACTTATTGCTAGATAACGACTTCTGGACCCTTCCAGATGACTTTTCCAAGTGCCTAGCGACAAGCAATGTCTTATGTATATAGAGATTGTCAGACAACATCTGGATTATAAATGAGAATTTAAAAGAGCATTTCAGTTACTATTTCAAACTGTCTGACAACAAAATAATTATGGACGGTTTATGCAATATGGCTGTATTAAATACATTACTGTATGTGAGCACAGAGAGTAGCAGAGAAGTGAACAATAAAATGCTGACACTAGGTAGAATGCAATGCAGGTAATGGATATGCTAAAAGGCATATAATGTCATCTAGAGATATTTAGTGACTCAAACAGGCTTTAACTGAAAATAGCCAAAGTCCTTATAAGGCAAGTCATGTCACTCGGCGGCCATCTTTGAAACGCCTCTTGGGCATGCAAGTGCAGCTACTATCTCTTTAAATGGGGAAACATCAAATTCTCCAAACTGATCGCCAAGCCTATGATTAAATTAATATTTGAAATCACCAATGAAATCTGACAACAACTGACAACAATAATACTTTTCCCATAACACCAAGTGTATTAAGCATGTTGACAATAACAAAAGACTGCAACAGCATTCCAATAACAAACAGAAGCTTTTCAACAGCATATTTTCTAAAACACAGCTAGCCTTAACAATGAGAATGTTCCCAATGATAAACATGAAATCTTGGCAAACAGTAGGTTCCAAATAGTGACTAAATAGCTTTAAGCAGCAGCCGATTCCAAACAAGCATGAGATCAGAAGACTATAGCGACAGTGTGTACTGAGCAATTAAGCAACAACGTGTTGCCAGTACCTGATAACTGCATGAGTATGAAAAAAAACTTGGCTTAGCTTCATGAAGACACATTCGGATGAATGGAGAGTGAAGTATATCCACATCTGTTGAGGATGCTTATCTTCTTTATGATGTACAATTCCTTATGCAGGGAGGTCCAATCTCGACTGAATTGTTCTTGAGTTCCGAATCAAGCCGCTTTACGTTATACTGGGTGATGCGGTGAATTGTGTGTTCAAAACACGACTGGATCTGAAGCGATAACTGTATGGTCAACATCCTTTAAATTCGTTTGAAAGCTGTCCTGAGTGAGTGTTTGTGACGAACTAGAAGACTGTTAAGCGAGTATCTGTGCAACGGATTAGCGTTTTGAAGCTGTCTTGAGCGTAAAAGCGAGTGTCTGTGCGACAGACTAAAACTGTTTAGCACGCGTCTGTGCGACAGAACTCAAGGCTGACTAAGCGCATGTCTGTGCGACAGACGATGGCAAGTGTGAGTACGGATGATCTTATATATCTTATTAATTGTAGTGGAAGGAGTTACAATCAGCTGAGCGTCAGCTGATGCTGCAGTCACGCCTTGGTCTGCCTGAACTACGCTTGAGCTCCATTCGTCGCTCAAACTAGATTTCCAGCAGTGATCAAACACAGCTGTCTGAAAGTGCTCCTGAAGATCTTATCGAGCTGGGCTGCGTTTCCCGATAAAGCTGTCTCTTAGCGTGCTACGAAGACTCTAAAGATGTGCCTTAACTAAAGGTGTACCATTTTTAGGTGTGTTCCCCGAACTATGCCTTAGGACATTGGTCTCAAACTCAGTTCCTGGAGGGCTGCAGCTCTGCACAGTTTAGCTCCAACCAGCTCCAAATCACACCTGCTTGGAAGTTTCTAGTGATCCTGAAGAGCTTGATTAGCTGGATCAGGTGTGTTTGATTAGGGTTGGAGCTAAACTGTGCAGAGCTGTGGCCCTCCAGGAATTGAGTTTGAGACCAATGCCTTAGGAAGTTGCTTAAGCTATACCTTCTTACGTGCAATATTACCAGGTGCTGTCCATGGTGGTGGTGCTGAACTGGTTGATATCAATGGCTCGAGAATCGATTATTAATTTTATGCATGGGCTGCTTCACTGCGTTATGTGAGAAAGCGGTGTTCTTTATAAAAGAAGTGTTGATTTTAAATAAAATCACGGAACTCTTTTCTGTTAGAATGCAACTGTTACGGGGCTGACGAGACGTGAGACGTGCGGATCCATATGCAAAGCTTTATTATAAAACATGGTCATACAGGCAGGGTCGGTACACAGCAAACAGGTATGGCAGAGGCAAGACAGAGCAATCCGTGGAGCAAGCGTGGGTCGACGATCGGCGAACAATATCCAAAGGGGCAAGGCAGAGAGATAATCCAGGTACGAGAGTAATAATCCAAACGAGGGGCAAACACAGTCCGAACGGCAAGACGAAGGGTAAATCCAGGAAACACGGGCAGGGTCAGACACGGCAAGATAAACTAGGCAAGGCAAGACTATGACTAAGACTATGGCTCCGTAATGTAGCTATCGCTAGGAGAGAGATAAACGCTAACAATACTCGGCAATCAGACTGAGAATGTCCATGGCTTAAGTAGTGTGTGTGAATGAGAATCAGCTGCGTGTAATCAGTGCAATCAGCTGTGTCAGTGCAATGGGTTATGGGAGCTGTAGTCCAGTGTGCTGTGTGGTGTAAGAGTCCGTGTGGTGAGTGAGTGACATCTGGTGGCGAGTAAACGGAAGAGCATGGCCAGGATTCGTGACAGCAACGAACTTGCGTGAAACTTTTACTTTTGCTTTGCAACATACTGTACATCACGTCATGGAAGAAAACAAAGAAAAACAAATATGCCCAGAGCACCTCCCAGTGGTCACCACAAAAAAATACAAGGAAAAAAAAAAAAAACAGACACTGACAAGACATAAGACACTGCACAAGACACTGACACTGATGCTGCTTAATCATTTGACAGCTTTTAACAGAAGAGAGAGAAAAAAAATAAAAATAACACGGCCTACACAAGTCCAACAGAAAAACATTCTGGTAAGAGTGCTTTCCAACTAGAAGCACTTCAGAAATAGCCGAAATTGCATTTGTCCATACTCATGGGATCTTAAAAAAAATAATCCAAACTGCAAACTAAATCCAACCCTGGATATTTTATATAATTTTGAAATGAGTGCGCAAACCCACAACCTCATGCCCAAACGTAGCCTATATCACCAACTGGCAGTATGCTTTCACTGGCCTTTGAATGGTTCATTAATATTATCATAATATATTTTCCATAGTGTCTTCATTTACTCCACAACCAGGGTTGATTGCCCAGCAGCCGCATCACATATTGGTGTAAATCACTAATTTCTGTTATTGGATGACCTACTCAATAAAAACGCAACAGGAGAAACATATAATCAACAGCTACTATTGCGGAGCAAAAGAAAGAAAGTGAGAAAGAGGAGAGCTGCCAGCAGCTGAATGTCTTGACAAAACTGGACCAACAAATCTAAAGGCTGCTGAATTTGCTGCCATGCCGGCGAATTTTATTTTTTATTTATTTATTTTTATTATTTTTTTTTACTAAAGTTTTAGTGCACATTTACTCTATATGGCTCTACGGATGGTGCCATCTTTGATTTTGCACTACTATTATATTCATATAGAATGAGATATAAAGGACTGTGAACTGTCAAAAGTGATAAGGTATAGCTAAGAGTGGTCCAGACCAACCTTACGAAAGTATGACTTACAGAAGGTAAAGTTAAAGAGGTCATATGATGTAATTTCTTGTTTTCCTTTTCTTTAGTGTGTTATGTAGCTGTTTGTGCATGTATACAATCTGCAGAGTTACAAAGCTCAAAGTCTCCCACAAAAGAATTTATTCTATCTAAAAGAGAAGGCTGATCCAGACTGGGCTAAAACGCCTCATTCAAACACGCCCCCACATGTCTACGTCACGGTGTGGAAATATGTGCGTAACGCCACCCAAATGTGTACGCAGAGAAAGAGGGTGTGGTTTCAGTAACCGCAGTAGTGTTGATGCAGCCATGACAAGGAGACGCTGTGTGTTTCTATGCGAAAGCAAAAGCACTTTATTTGGCCTTCCGACAGTAGATGCAATTAGAAATCAATGATTAAGATTTGTTTACAACAGAACAGCACAACCCAAATGTTTGAATTTGTGCAACGCATTTTATGGACGACAGTTTTGTGAACCTGGGAGAGTACGAGGTTGGCTGTGCACAAAGGCTATTTCTAAAAAAAAAGGGTCGATTCTGACTTTGCTATGACAATCTGGCACTTCTGAATCAGTGACTAAGTATGTTTTGTTATTAGTTTAAGTATTTGCTATTGACTGTTCAAATGCGGAGTTATGCGCAGTGTAGAGTAACGCGTCGTGTGTGTGAGAGAGAGGGGAACAGAGTCACATCACAGCGGAGTGTACAGCCCGTCAGAAATCATAGCACATCAGTTGTCTTAACCGCGGCTTGTGTGCAAACACATACGAGCTTCATCACTGTCTGTCACGCGACTCTGTTCCCCTCTCGGGCTTGAACTGATGGTAAAACTAACGACATTACATTTACTTTGAAAGCTGAAGCTCGCGATTATGGTAAGGGGCGTTACATTTCCGATGCACGCTTGTGGTGTTTGGCCAATCACAATGAACTGTGTCAGCTGGCCAATCAGAGCAGACTGCGCTTGTCGGAAGGAGGGCTTTGTAGAAAACGACGCGTTTGAGAGAGGCGGGGCATAGAGGTACACAATAATGTACAGTATTTGAAAAATAATGTGTTTTTTGAACATTAAAGCACGTCAACATATTCTGTTACTCCAAATACACAAAATAATGACCTTTAAAGTAGCATCATATGACCCCTTTAACTAAGAATGTTTCGGGAAACTTTAAAATCAGATCTTTATTGTATTAATGATAAGGTACAGGTTAAGGTACAACTTAAGAACGACGTAGCATTAAGAAGGTTTCGGGAAATGCAGCCCTGATTGAGTTGTGTTTGATCAGGGTTGGAGCTGAACTTTGCAGGGAGGTAGCTCTCCAGGAACAGTACTGGGCACCCCGATATAGGCTAATAAACTTGTACAGTGATGGACAAAATGACAAAATGATTAGAACACTAGTATTTTCAGCAGCTAAATTTTTTTTAAGTCAGTTATTTCTATCTTTTGCTGTAGTGTGTCAGTAGGAAATATCAGTTTACATTTCCAAACATTCATTTTGCCATTAATTGTAATAATCCAGTGAGATTTTTTAGATCTGATCTGATCATCCTCAGTCTGTCTGGAATGACATGAAGAAACAGAACAAACTGAGACAGACTGAATCCAGAAGAACCGTGTCTCCAAGACGCTTCAAGAAAGCTCCTGAGAAACTCTGCTCAAGTGCACCGAGGACAAAAGCTGCTTTAAACACCAAATGTTGATTTAATTTAGTTAATAGAAGTTATTTATAAAGAAAATCTATTTCTGACAGCATCCTCATTTTACAGAATTTTTACACAAGTGCCTAAAACTTTTAACAGCACTGTAGCTTTGCAGGTAGCTTTCTTGAAGCATCTTGGAGACACAGTTCTTCTGGATTTAGTCTGTCTCAATATGTTCTGTTTCTTTATGTCATGTAAACTGATATTTCCTACTGACACACTACAGCAAAAGATAGAAATATCTTAATGATAATGACTTAAAACCATTTTTTAACTGCTGAAAATACTAGTGTTCTAAGAATTTTTTCCACCACTGTATCTTAATTCCACACTATTTTGTCATTCTTAATTTAAAATAAAATTTATTAATAACAATAATTTCTCATAATCCCAGGATGCTATGGTCTTGCACAGGTTTGTTTACACATTAAACTCGTCGCCACGAGGGAAAGGCCTTCCCTCATACAATCTCAAGACGTCTTCACATTACATGTCTTAGACTCAACACACTATGACATTCCATTCTGTTACCATTTCGTGACCATGACAAAACAAAGTGACATAAACATGTCCCTTCCGAGTCACCGTAGTTTTATGTAACCCTGATCAGACATCCTATGAGGCAAAACCACATAAATAGTCAGCACACAAAATACAATTAGATTTTATATAGAAGAAAGTACAGACATAGTGCAAACATGCATGATAGTGCAGACATAAGAATTACACAGTAGAGATGGAATATAACACTAATATAAGAAAAACTGAAAATTAAATAATGCAAATAATGCATTAACAACCCTCCATCTCAGAAAGAACTTGGAAAGCTAGAGGGAAACGTTCAGAAAAATAAAATACGGAAAATGTGGGGGAATGCCAAACCAGTGATGATCTTGCTAGTTGCACAGCCCTCCAGTCCAAGCTGGTTCAGAGAAAACATCTGGAGTACCATTACATTCACCATGTTTTTTGTATGTTGTACATTGAATTTTTTGAAGTGCTTTTTGAATACCATTTTTTGAATACCATGGTACATCAATAGGCCAGTCATTCGGTACCATTGTATATATGTGTGAAAAGAAACTTAAAATATAGTGGCAACGTATATACCGTCTAGGAACGAGTTTCAAAAAAGGGTTGTTGTTTTTTTTTTTACATTTTTTTACATAATGTCAAATATTTAACAAAAGGTTTGCTTGACAGCAGTGGTTCTAGAGGCAAAGTTGTTCAGAATACAGAAATCTATAACATATGCAGGGGTGCACATAAGGGCTGCCCACTTTTTATTTATTTATTTTTATTTTTATTTTTTGCTATGACCTTAGATTGAGCTTATTCATATGCGTTTCGAGTTTGGTGAAAATACCTCATTCCATTCAAGAGTTATAGCCATTTTAGTAAAAGTGGCCCTGACCACTTTGAACTTTTTGGCATCCTGTTGTGACCGACAATGGAACTTCGCTTTGATAACTTTTGATGTTCAGACTCCAGAGAATTTTCCTGCGCTGGTACCATGTAACTTGTAGTGTAAAACTATATATCTATAAAGCAGGAACCGAATTTACAATTTTTGGCCACTTTTGGGTTTCCTCATGATAAAAAAAATTACAAATACAATAGGGTTTCTTGGCTGCGCACTTGAACCCCTGATAATAATAATAATAATCTTTACAAATACAATACAATAGGGTTTCAGCAATTCACGCTTGAACCCCTTATTAGTGGTGTCATGTGAATAAGTAATTTAGACATAATTTATTATTTGAGAGTAACAGATACTCCACGCTTGCTCTCCTCATTAACAAGCACACACACACCAGTCAATGTTTTCTGCATGGTGCTTATAATTACAAAGTATAGTTGTATATTTTTGTATATGTAACCTACATGAATTAGACCATGTAGCTTGTAGTGTGAAACTATACAGTGCCCTCCACTAATATTGGCACCCTTGGTAAATATGAGCAAAGGTGGCTGTGAAAATAAATCTGCATTGTTTATCCTTTTGATCTTTCATTCAAAAAATTCACAAAATTCTAACCTATCATTGAAGTAAAACAATTGAAAGTGGGGGGAAAATCTCATTGTGAAATAAATGCTTTCTCTAGTTCATATTGGCCACAATTATTGCAACGTCCTTTTCCCAGGGTAACAGCTCTGAGTTTTCTCCTATAATGCCTGAAGAGTTTGGAGAACACCTGATAAGAAATCAGAGACCATTTCCTTCATCCAGAATCACTCCAGATCCTTCAGATTCACAGCTCCATGACGGTGCTTCTTCTCTTCAGTTCACCTCACTCATTTTCTACAGGGTTCAGGTCAGAGGACTGGAATGGCCATAGCAGAAGCTTGGTTTTGTGCTCAGTGACTCATTTTTGTGTTGTTTTTGAGGTTTGTGTTTGGATTATTGTACGGTTGGAAGATCCAAACATGGCCCGTTATAAGATTTCTAACAGAGTCAGTCACTTACTGATTTTTTATCTGTTGGTATTTGATAGAGTCCATGATGCCATGTGTCTAAACAAGATGTCCAGGACCTCCAGCAGAAATATAGGCCCACAACATCAAAAATACAGCAGTATATTTCATTGAACACATTGGTTATTTTTATCCCTGTGTTCACCAAACCCATCTTGAGTGTTTGCTGCTAAAAAGCTAATTTTTTAGTTTCATCTGACCATAGAAGCCAGTCCCATTTGAAGTTCCAGTCGTGTCTGATAACTGAATATGCTGGAGTTTGTTTTTGGATGAGCGAGGAGAATTTTTCTTGAAACCCTCCCAAACAACATGTGGTGATGTAGGTGCTGTTTGACAATTTTTTTTAAGGATTTCTGACCCCGAGACTCAACTATTTTCTGCAATTCTCCAGCTGTGCTCCTTGGAGAGTCTTTAGCCACTCAAACTCTCCTTCTCACCGTGCATTAGGACGATATAGACACACGTCCTCTTCCAGGCAGTTTCGTAACATTTTATGTTGATTGGAAATTCTTAATTATTGCCCTGATGGTGGAAATGGGAATTTTCACTGCTCTAGCTCTTTTCTTAAAGCCACTTCACTAATTTGTGAAGCTCAATTATCTTTTGCTGCACATCAGAAATATATTCTTAGGTTTTTCTCATTGTGATGGATGATTAAGGGAATTTGGCCTTTGTGTTCCTCATATTTATAATCCTGTGAAACAGGAAGTCATGGCTGAACAATTTCATGCTCCTAGTCACCCTGGTGTGCTAAAAAATGTATGAATGGGAATATAGGCTACTTCAGAGATATTTTACTCATAAGAATTTCTAGGGGTGCCAATAATTGTGGCCAGCATGCATTGGAGAAAAACATTCATTTTATCATGAGATTTTCTCCCCACTTTCAACTGTTTTACTTCAATGATAGGTTAGAATTTTGTGAATTTTTTGAATGAAAGATCAAAAGGATAAACAATGCAGATTTATTTTCACAGCCACCTTTGCTCAGATTTACCAAGGGTGCCAATATTAGTGGAGGGCACTGTAGTTCTATAAAGCAGGGACCAAATAAATTTTTTTTTTTTTTTTGGCCAGTTTTGGTTTTCTCATCAGCCATGAAACATCATTTTGCATTTTTTTAGAGTAGTTGTATATTTATATCTCTGTGACAATGAGAGTATTTCTGTTTGTTTGTTTTTTTCTCTTCGTATCACCTGCAGCTTTTTTCAAAATATTCCAATCTCAATCTTTCAGAAAAATAAGGCAATTATAGTGTCTCAAATTCTGTAAGGTCCATTTTTCCCTTAATGTGTATTTAGTCATAATGGTGACTATTTGTCAAACTGCTAATTAATTAGAAACTGATTGAAAATGTCAAATAATATACTGTTAAGTGCTTTTGTCTTCGTTTGTGCTTACATGCATTGATAGAAGTTTTTGGTTATCTGTGGTGCTATTGTTAATTTTTTTTTTTGTATTGTTTTGTGTACGTATTGTCAATAATCCATACAGGTGTATCGGCAGGACTGTGATACATTTGGCATGGTTGTGAAGATGTTGGTGGCCAAGGATCCATCCTTGGAGAAGCCAATTCAGCTGTCTCTGCGTGAAAACCTGAGGGACATTGGCATGCGTTGCGTCGAGGCCATGGAGCAGTTCATCCATGAGTATGATTCCAGAGAGCTAGACACTCCATCCACCTCCCAACTGCATTCCATCAAGTGAAGACTGCAAACCCCTGGCTAAATCCAGCTACTTATTTGCTTCTCATGCATGCTATCCATTCAACTTTAAAATTTGCCCCACTTTATCACACCTTTAGCTATATATCAGTGTTTCTTTAAGCAATTTTCATATACATAGTCAATAAAATTACTTTTATTATGTTTGTATTCCTTTTGTTGGTAAACAGAGGATGTTCCACTTATCTGTAATCCCACAAAACCAGTGAGAAAAGATTTTGTCATGATGTCATTAAAATTCATGAATATGAATAATTTGAATATAATATACACATCTGCATTTTACGTTTTCTGCCTTATATTTCTTGCAAACAGTACCAACAATATCTGTTCCTTGTTGAGCAACAAGCTTAAATTACTGGTGGTCATCAGAGTAAAAAATACAGAATTTGTTGTATATAAACTTAAAACACATTATGTGAATTGTTAGTTGCACTTGTTGTGATAAAACAAAGTGTTACCATAGTATATACAGTATATCTGTCTACATGTTTTACAAATAAAACTGTCTTCCACTAACCTGCAGAATTGTAATGCATTACATGTAAGACTACAATTAAGATGACATACAAGATTGTGAGTAAATTCACAGGAGAGGGTTATCCAAAACTGGGGCCTCATTTATAAAATGTTGCGCAGAAACCGTCCTAAATTTGATCTTACTATCATATCTCGAACATGCGTACGTTTTATTCATAGAATGAATATACAAACAGAAAACATGCGTACGCGTCTCTTTCAGATGTGAAACCTATGATTTGCAAATGATCTTGAGCCTTGCACACAACTGAATGGTCTCAGCTCTCTGCTTGTAAACGACTCCTAATTAATGTCATTAACATATAAAATATCACCAATCATTATAATTTAGAACAGCGAGCTGCAAGAACAGCTTCCATTTTCAAAAACCTGCAATACTCTGACAAGAAAAAGTGTGTACGTCTGCTCAGACCCTGACATGACGCTAAGCATTTTTCCACGTCAAAGAGCCGTCTTTATAAATATGAGCGCTGGCGTGGATTTAAGCGCACGCACACTCTAAGATCAAATCTGAGCATACACACACTTTATAAATGAGGCCCCTAGAGCAATGTTTAAAGAAAGACAACCTTAGGGAAAATTTAAAATTTTAAAAAGTTTCACTCTAATTCTGAAAATTTGTCCAGAAAATAATATATAAAATATGCTTTTTAATGGATCACTTCATTTGTAATAATCTGAAACTTCATTAAAGGCATTGTTTGTTTCTTAATAGTTATTTAATTCACATACAAGACATGAACTGGGGATACACATGCAGTCACTGTAAAATTCTACACTCTACAATATGATACAAATAATGCATCTGAGGATACAAAATATAGAAATATTTAAGACAATATTTACAGAACTTTTACAATACTACATTATTTTTATATATAGTTTTTATCATTAGGAAAACATTTAATTTTAAGATATTATTTGTAAATGGTATTTAAATGACTTTGGAAAAGACAAAATATTGCATTTAAAACCATAACCAACATTGCCCAGCAAAATGATAAACATTTTAAAAAGTTTAATTTTAAAACGACATTAATAAAACAAGTTGAAAACCATGAAGAGCGCATACTAAGAAACTATTTAGAACAATTAACAGTAAGCAGCATGGGGATTATGGTAAATCGTATTGCCACAAAAGTATACCAAAAATTAACACGAAAAAAAGAAAGCAGAGAATGTACCCTTGACTATAATCAGAATCGCAACCAAAAAAATCTGAAAACAGATAAGACAATGGTTGTAATTAGATTTTTTGAGTTAATGGTATATTCTGACCAGTAATCCCAAATTCTTTTCAAGAGTAACGCAACTGAACAATGATTTAAGACATTTCAGCGTAAGTTAAAAATCCATATGCTAATTCTGAATGTTAAGTGCCCACTGAGTCTTCACTTCTTCTGAAATGTTGTATCGCAGATTGTTATTGCACAAATTTCTACAAAACAAAATTCATATTTTATCAACAGATCAAGTTCAATGTGCTGTTCAAATAAACAGAGGTTAATACTTTTGTTCATTGTGCAATCTCCAGTCACAGTAAACACATGAGTTCAGATCAGAACATGATCTATTACATATGTAATGACTGAAACATGCTTCAATTGGATTTCAACCCATAGTTACAGGATAACTGAGAACAAACACATGCAGTACACAACAGAAGTGAGTACACCCCATGTGCAATATCAATTAAAATGTAAAATTAATTAAAAAAAATTGTCACCTGTCAACAATTGCGTTATTTCTATATGTAGTGCATTTCCTCTTATGAGCAAAAATTATTTTAGAAAAATGATGCTGAAAATACAGGCCCTTCAAAAACAAAAAAGTGAATAGAGTACAAGAAGGCTAAAGGCACATCTTAAGAAAAATGTGTTTATCACTACTACTAAAGTGTCAGATTGCCAAAAAAATATAACAACCTTGCATTCCATATATATATGGAATGAATAAATGAATAATTTATATCATATTTCAGTATAAATGTGGTGACTATTTCTAAGGACACCCAACTTAATATATCGTATTCATCATCTGAATCTAACCCCGTGAATCTTGTTAATTATTGTGCCTTTTTTTACCCCCCAAAAAACATACTTTTACATATTCTTCCGTTACTGTAAAAACTGTTGCTTTATCTTAAACAAAACTGAAAAACCTTTGTCTCAAAATAGTCAATTTTATTGATTATCATTTGATAAATAAATCTACAACAGTAAATAAACAAACAAACAAATAAATGAATATTAGATCAAAGTAGCCCAGAATTTTTGTGTTGTTTTCTGCCAAATTTCCATGTGCATAGTCAAACGTGGTAAGTGCTGAAGTGAATTTTTGTGCCATCTAGTGGTGTAAAGGAGAATGAAGTCAAATGCGCCTTTTACCCCAGTGCGACTTTTGCCCTGTTGTACACTACATATGTGATGACAGACACACAAGTTGGAAAATTTGTGTTCATTAAAACAAAACTGATTTTTCCAATTAACCTAATTGAACAAACATGGTTATAAAATAATCTGTGAACATAAGAACTTTTTCAATTTTGGACCTATGGGTTGTATCTATCTGCATGTCTGTCTGTGCTCACTGTACTAACTTTTGTTGTATACTGTATACCCACTCTCACATACACACACACTCAGATACTCACATTACCATTTGCTTATGATATGATGCAGTTCTTGCTCTTCCGCCGTTTGCGTGTATGTAGTTGAGTGTGACCTCCCATCACTGTAGGACTATAACGATGTCGCAATTCCTCGTTGTCAAAGTATCGCAGTTGCACTGGCCGTGGAATGACTTCACCCAGAAGGTAACCATCATCCTCTGACACCTCTGAAGAAGAGGAACAAGTTGAGCAAAACTGATCTTCATCCTCAACTGTTTCTCCATACCTACCCATATACTGTCCAATCTGTGGGCCTCCAGGATCCTGCAAGGTGAGGTCAGAGGTGGTTCGAGGACAAGGCCTAAAGAATTGTTGTTGATACCCATAATTTGCTCCAAAGAGATTGTGTGAAACTCTTGATGAGGATGGTTGCTCAAATTCATTGTGAAATCTATGAATGGGGTCCCCAGGGAAACTCTGATTGTCTGTGGCTAAATGCAGGGCATTGTCTGACCGAGAGCGGCGAGAGCGATATTTGTGACCTTTGTGACCTTTGCGGTGGTGACGTTGACGTTGGCGCTGCTGTCTGGGTGAGTCTTGTGTCTGAGTGCGTCTTGGCCGTGGGGTCATTGCTTGGGCATTACCTTCCTGCATACAGGACATGCTTCCTGCATGACCAATGTGACCTTTGACTGGATCCTCAAAACTTAGACCTCTAGATGAATCCCAGTATAGTGGAGGAGGGTACCTTACTCTGACAGGCATGCCAATATCAGCAAGAGGTCTTGGGACAGAGCTCAGGGATTCAGTGCTGCGGAACTGCATTGATGAGTTTAATGTACCCATGGTGCCTTTATCAGACACATTTACCCTAGAGTCTTTACTCAGGTCAGGCATAGAAAATCGAGAGAAGTGCTCCTGACGCCTGTTGGTCCCATCTAAAGAGTTTCCTGCTGAAAACACACAATGAACAGAGATCAGAAATAGTTATACTACATGAAATGTGTGACAGTTTAAATAAACCAATTAATGTCTTGTTTTGAACACACTTCTGTCAGGTAGTGATATGATGTATACCAGTCTAACTGAATTTATGCATACCTGTAGTGTAGGAAAGGGCCAGTGAGTCAGCAGAACCTCTTGGTGTTTGTTCTAGTGGCGTAAGTTCACCAAAGCTTGGCCCAAATTGGTGCCTGCTCCTCAGCAATGGAGGACGCATCTCTCGGGGGAAGCCTTGCATGCTTATACTGCGTTTGTCCAAAAATCCAGAATTACGGCTTGATACTTCATTGAAGCTCATTTGTGTTTTGAGTTTAGGAGCATGAAATTCAGGTTCCTGGCCATGGTGCATCCAGTTCTCATTGAAAGAGTGTCCCCTCAGAGCAGCCATGACTGGAGGCTTTTTGGAATTACTCACAGGTTGTTCTTTGGACCAAGATTCTGGAGTGCTCACTATCTTGGGTGGCTGATTGGGAGAAGGAGGGTAAGCGCTACGCATGCTACATTGGCTTCGTAGCTGATGGGGATTTGGGGATGTGGAGGAATCTCTTTGTTGAGACTCATAGGAATAAGGCTCATCCCTGTTTACCCAAACTGACTGCTCACGGTTAAGACTTGGAGACTGACTTGGGGTTCTCGTTGGTGTGCGGTGGGGTGTGCGGCTGGGAGCTGGGCTGGAGATGCTCAGCAAATCCATTTTAACAGCTAGAGGCTCTGCATCACCGACCAATGGTGTAGGGCCAGATGATGTTTGTCGTACACCTTCACCTTTGCCTTTTGTCCCATCCTTGCCAATCTGAACACCGTGGCGTGACTGACGGGAACGGGCACTCTGGAAAGCAGAGTCTGAGGAGTCTGACAGCTCAGGTTCATCCCCTTGGCTGCAGAGACGGGAACAGTAGATCAAACCTTGTTTCGGCAGGAAGGGACGACCCAGCAAAGACTGATTGCAGCGAGCACAGCTGAAGCACTCTTCAGTGGCATGCCAATGTTGACCTTCATATGCCATCTGACCTTGATCTATACCTAAAACACATTACATAAAAATGACATTAGACATCACATAAAATTCTTCTTGGCTGATGATGACTTTAAATGTAGTGTGAGAAAAAGCAGTACTGGGATCCCAATTCACATTTTCACATTCATTCAAATATTTTCACAAAGATTAGGTTTTGTAGTGTAGTGTTACATTCAAAGAGACATATTTTTACCTTAACCACACATGAATGTGTCTTTAAGGGTACTTCCCCAGTGACAAGCTGTTGTACCTCTAAAAAAACAATTTTCGTATAGTGTTGCAAAGCTTTGTGTGACAATGCATAAAAATAAGTTCAATAAGTTTGTTTTGTACACATCCTTTATATTTGTTAGTAGAGTAATACTTAAAGGGACCATCTGGAGAATTAAGGAACCCTTCTTATATAAGACACCAGTGGTAGTGAACTGCAGCCAGCTACTTACTGCTAATGCTCATGCTGGTGCTCGTGCGTACGCCCCATAGTGATGTAAGTGAGCATCGGCAAAGCTGTATATATATTGTACAAGAGACTTAACATGATAAGGTAAGAGTAACAATAGGTATCCTAAGGTAATTAAGGCACTTAAGGACAGATAAGGTAATTAAAATTGAACTGTTACGATAGTTTGACAATAAACTATCTAGATCTGGCTACTCAAGACTATAATTTGAAATAATCCCTTCTCTTTGCATGATACTGTATATTGAGTGCATTTATGTGATAGCTTATGCCAATGTTGGCTAGCTAACCATTCTTATTCAATTTCCCCTGAGGAACAATTCCACTCATTCTTTACTATAGGAGAGGAATTATTAAGCCTGTTATTAAGCTTCTCATTAAAAAACCACAACTTGACCCCAAAGATCTAGTTAATTACAGACCGATCTCGAATCTCCCTTTTCTGTCAAAGATACTAGAAAAGGTAGTATCCCCACATTTATATTCCTTCTTAGAGAAAAATGGTATTTGTGAGGAATTCCAGTCAGGATTTAGACCATTTCATAGTACTGAGACTGCGCTCATTAGAGTTACAAATGACCTGCTCTTATCATCTGATCATGGTTGTATCTCTCTGTTAGTGCTACTGGATCTTAGCGCTGCTTTCGACACTATCGACGACAACATTCTTTTGAATAGACTAGAAAACTTTGTTGGCATTAGTGGAAGTGCATTAGGTTCAAATCGTACTTATCTGACTGCCATCAATTTGTAGCAGTGAATGAAGAGGTATCATACCGATCACAAGTGTAGTATGGAGTACCTTAAGGCTCAGTACTAGGGCTGTTACTTTTCACACTTTACATGTTACCCTTAGGAAATATCGGCAGGAAACACGGTGTTAGCTTTCACTGTTATGCTGATGATACTCAGCTCTATATTTCTTCGCGGCCTGGCGAAACACACCAAATTGAGAAATTAACAGAATGCATAGTCGATATAAAAAACTGGATGATGAGTAATTTCTTACTGCTAAATTCTGTAAAAACAGGGGTGTTAATTATCGGACCTAAAACCCCCACATGTAATAACAGAACACTGTCTAACACTTGATGGCTGCTCTGTAAATTCTTTGTCATCAGTTAGGAACCTAGGTGTGCTATTTGATAGCAATCTTTCCTTTGACTGACAAATATGCATCACATTTTATTAGTTTAAATTAGTTTAAATCTGTATAATACAAATAGAAGGAAATTTTGTATCCCATTCAAATACAAAAAAAAAATCTTAAATTTAAGGCTTAATATGTTTATGGTCAAAAAAAGTGAAATCAAAGTAAAATCAGTTCTGATTTAGTTCTATCTTTCTCTTAGTTTTTAAATATTTTAATCTAAAAATGTGAATTTTTTGATTTATGTTAGTTTGCAGCTATTTTCTTAAGTGTTTGTTAAATAGTATGTGTTTGTGTTTAAAGGAAAACGCCACCGTTTTTCCATATTCCAATATGTTCTTCCCTCAACTTAGACGAGTTGATACATACCTCTCCCGTCTCAGTGCGTGCACTTAATCGCTCTAGCGCAAATGCCACTATGCTAGCATTTAGCTTAGCACCATTCATTCCTTAGGATCCAAACAGGGATGAATTTAGAAGCCACCAAACACTTCCATGTTTTCCCTATTTAAAGACGGTTACATGAGTAGTTACGCGAGTAAGTATGGTGACACAAAATAAAACGTGGCGATTTTCTAAGCGGATAAAAAATGATAACTATAATGTATGGCGGAAGAGCACTTCGCAGCACTTCGAGCTCGGCGCAGTAATATCATCACTCCTGAGAACTCCCCTCCGTCAATAGAACCGACGTGTTTTCAGGAGTGATGATATTACTGCGCCGAGGTCGAAGTGCTGCGATTAAGTGCATGCACTGAGACGGGAGAGGAATGTATCAACTCGTCTAATTTGAGGGAAGAACATATTGGAAAATGGAAAAACGGTGGCGTTTTCCTTTAAAGTGTACTGTTGAATGCAGTTTTCACAAGTCTGTGTCAAGGGACGTTGTGAGTCTGTAAGTGTTTGTCGGGCGTCAGTCTTGTTGATTGACAGCGATGCTGCAGTGTGTCTTGCTCTGCCAGTGCAGAAGACCAGACGGGTACTGAACAATGACTCAGCTTTCTGTCTCTCTTCTGTCTGGGCCGGCCTCACTTCCTTGAGACAGTCACAGAGCCCAAATGTGGGCTGAGTACTCAAATAGTCGAAATGACAAAATACTCATGCCTAGTTCAGATACTATGAACCTAAATAGGAATCTGGAGTCACACTGTTTTTAAATACAGTGTGAACGCAGGCTGCATAAACATGTATATGGTTTAGCCATCTCTCAAGACCATCAATGCTCTCCTTTGACATGCGTAATGGGTGTCGCACAATTTCAGTCATAAAAGATTGAATAGTTAGCTGTCACTGCTGGTGATGGCGTTAACCAAGGCACCAAATTGGGATCATGGTAGGATCTTTGAGTTGTCATAGCAGCCCAACACTAATGAGACTAATGTCAGCTTGAGCTAGCAGTCAGCGAGGCAGAAAATTAGACTGTGATAGTCCAGGATAAAAACGCCATTCTGAGTCATTTCTTTTCATAACTTCATGTAGAGAATCATAGAGTGGCTTTTCATTCTCATAGATGCCTTTATGTTTGTGTTTTCCCTTCCTCCTTTGCCAGAGATGTCTTGCATGTACCATTTGTTTGGTGCTTTGAATGGAATCAGTCATGCTTACGCCTTGCCGTTTCATGTTTGACTGTAGGAATGTGGGATTCATATTTTCTGAGAATCTCTGTAGGCTTTGTTTTGGTCCAGCTTATTTGCACATGTGGCTATTTGTGCGAGTAAATTATCTGCAATACGCCTACGAAGTACACATGCAATTTGTTCAATTGCACAAACCTTTTAGTACCCTTTATTTGGGTAAATCATAGTTGAACAGAACACCTTTGAGAAAAAGAAATGCGCTAAATTGTGCAAGTAAATTGTACAATACTTTAAATCTTAGAAGTACATTTAAAAATATACTGTACTTATAGATAATGTAATATTATTTAAATTAAAGGCCACTTGTACTACTTGTACACTGTACATGTAGTACATTTTTACACACTTTTTAAGTGTTATACTTTGCCAAATGTCAAATTAAAAGTCTTCCTTTTAAGTACATTTTTAAATCATTGTTTTAATAATTCTGTCATGCGTTATAAAAGTATTTATTTAGATGTTAGCTAACATGTAACTTTATTATATTTTTAACTATAGTGTTACTTGGTTACATTTCAATTTTAATATTTTATTAATTTACTACATTTTAAATATACTAAATTGCAGCTTCATTGTAAATGTGTAAATACAAATATATTTAAATCCATGACATGCACGTTAATAAAAATTACATTACCTGTATATTTCAGTCTGTAAAATATAATACTTGTTATATATTCACCAGTACACTTTCACCATATTTCAAAGACTAGAAGTAAGTATCCAATTACATATAAAGATGTAATTAAGTACTACTTTAGTGGGCTAAAAAGCACTCTAAAGTTCAGCTTATTGCATTCAATATAAACTTAAACTATAATACATTTTCATTTAATTTCAATTAACATGCAAGTAAGTGCCTTCAAAGTATATTCTTTTATTTCCATTAAGTACTTTAAGTACAGTACTTTTCATTTACGCTCAACCCTAGTAAAAAGTGATATATTTAAAATACATTTATTTCATATTAAGTATAGTTCAAATCTGTTAACATATTTACTGACAGATTGCTTGAGACTTACTGATATAAAAATAATAATTAAACTTTATTTGGAGTACTACTTGTGCACAATGCACATTTCTTAATATTAAGCCTAAAATGTGTTTTAATGTCATTATTGATGAGGATTGTATGATTTTTGAATAATATCAGTCTTTAAATGCAAGATATTTAAAGTGTAGCTGAAGTATACTTGCAATAGTTCCACTTTAGCACAATCAAATTAGTAATCTTTAGTTGAACTTCAGCACTATTTCTGCACAATTAAAGTGCATTAAGTATAAAATAAGTTGTTTAGCAGACTTTAAGTATACCAGTTTAGTATACTAAAAGTATAATTTCAGGGTATTTTTATTAAGTACATTAGTATGTAAATGTATTTGTACTATACTTAGCATGAAATAAATGTATTTAAAATACATTTTAGTAGATTTATTTTTCACAAGGGACTGAATCATATCTAAATATTAGAATAAATACATCTCTTCTCAATCAGTACACAAACAATTACATCTCTAAATACTGTAGATATTATCAGGCCTAAAGGAACAGCTGTTCATATTAAAATGCAGATGGAGATTTGTCTGTTGTAGACTTTGAGTGTGTCTGAATGCAAAGAGCCACTAGAGGCTATTTCTTTTTAGTCTGTGCAGCTTGGATATTATTAGTCTGACTGTAGAGTGAGATAGCCAAGCTCCCAGCGGCCATGTCTTCTCCAAATGTAGATTCACCGAGGGCCTGATTTAATCATGTCACGTTTAGACTGCTATATACGGACAATTTGAAGCTGGAATTAATTTTACATGGTGGTACTGAATCATTTTTTTGTTCTACAGTTCTTGTTCGAAGAAACCAAGCAATGAGTATTTGCAAAGTTCAACAGACTATTTTTTGCTTATTGCTTATAACTGATATTTAAGCATCAAATGTGAGTGGTGCTTGTGCAAGCCTCACTTCTACAATGCTAGATTCTTGTAGGCTCTTGCCAGGTGTTACTTTTTAGTTATTATCATATTTAGTCAACCTTGTCCTGTTTTTGATTAGTCTAGTTTTAGTCAATTAAAACTTAGTGACATTTTCGTCATGCTGTATAATTGTTTGTCGGTGTTTTCAGATTACCATCGGCGCTTCCGCAATGAAGAGCAAGTGCGCTCGTATGGTTGCCAGATTGCAAAAATTAAGCAAAATACTGGGCAGAAAATGTATCCTTTTAACAGTGAAGCAGCGTTGCCAGGTTTTCACAACAAAACCCGTCCAATTTCTACTCAAAACTCACCAAAAACTAGCCCAATCGCGTTTCAAAGGGGGTCCCCCAGTAAAAATTGCATTCTGGGGCTAAACAGCACGATATTGGGGACGCTACAGGAAGTAGCCCAATTCTGCAGGAAAACCACGGATTTGGCAACACTACAGAGAAGCTCTGATTTGAGGATTTGATGTCTTGATGTCTGGCAACCCACACGAAAGCTCGCGTAGCAGTACAGCAGACCGCAATAATATTTTGCCTCCTTTTTTGATAAAAATAGAAAGAGATTTTTGTATAGTTTTTATTTTTTAAAATGCATCTTAGTCTCGTCTTTTATCGTCAGTGATATTGCATGTTGATATAGTCACAGATATCGTTTATTGACCTTATTGTTGTCGTCATCGTCTCATTCATGGGAAAAAGTTTGTCAACGAACATTTTTCGTCATAGTTTTCGTTAACGAAATTAACACTTATTGTGGGGTTAGTTAAGCGTTGCTATTTTTGGCTACAGTGATGGATACAGTATATTTAGTTTCATGAGCAGATTCCCTCACATGTAAAGGCTGGGTTACTGTATGATCCAGACTCCATGCTGTGGAATGGTGTTAATCTAACAGACCTGACATGTGATCTGGCAGCATGATAACAGCATCATATAATAGACTCATAAAACCTCACTGACCTTTGCACATGTCATGTTTTTGCCGCACAGAGACGAGTCGGATCATCCAGACCAAGTGAATGTTTCTGAGAAGCTCAAGCAGCAGGCTGTTCCTCAGACCAACCACATCAACAGCTACGTGATTCCAGAACCCGAGGTCATCCAAAGTGACGGGCTGCTGGAGGAGAAGCAGGAAGGGTTTGTTGGAGAAGTGGAAATTCAGGTTGCTCCAAGAGAGGTGGAGCAGGTGAGGGGTAAATCTCTAGCGAGCAGGATAGTGGAGGTGGAGGTTTTAGCTCCAGGGTCGGCACCAGTATCCCAAGTTCCCTCTCGAGCTCCTTCCAGGGCCGTCTCGACCCCGCCAGTGCTGAGGAACGGTACGCCCACAGAGCAGAACGGCATGCCTGGGCATCAGAGGGGGCCTACACTGGCTTCTCAAACTCCAATTCAGGTACAGAGGAGGAGTGCACTGGAGCAGGTGGAGAACTGGGTCAAAGTACAGAAGGAAGAACGCCAGGGGTGAGCGTAAACATCTGTCACAGATTTACACTCACAGCCTAAATTTGGAATAGTATATTTTTCATACTATTTCTGCAATATAACAATACAGCAGACGTAGTTAGAGTAGTGTGGTGGTAGGCTTCTCTGAATTTAGTCACACTGCACAGAGAGTAGTTAGAAGATGTTACAGTGACGAGTCATGGGATGTATCGCCCCCAAGTGGTCGAAAGCATGATAAATCATCATAAAATTAAATGGCACCCAATATTCAGTTTCTGATTAAAGTTGACATGAAATGCCATTCACAATTCAGTTAACTTTTGTAATACGAAATACTTCTGAATAATTTTTAACAAGACAAGACTTGTGCCTTTTAATTTTAGGCATCAGGATGTGTTTGAGTTGTGAAAATTGGCAAAGTTGGAAAAAATACTTGATGAAACAAGACATTTTATATTCTTTAGAATAAAATACACCAATCCCTCAGTAGGACTAGGTTTATTAAAGACTACTGTTTATTAAAATAAATACATTGAGATTTAAAAGTTATGGGTCAGTAAGATTGATTGATTGATTGGATGGATGTGTGGATTATATTTATTTATTTATTTAGAAAGATTTTTCTTCAAATGGAGGACCAAAGTACTCTACATGAAATGATCAAATAAATAATGAATTCAACAAAACAACAATTAAATGTATCAATTAATTCTGAAGTAATTATATAATTATTAAATAATTTAATTAATAATTAAATAATAAAATAAATGAAAACCTTTATTGTTTAAATATTTTCCAATATCCTCTTTCACACACTACGACTGTTTAAAGATCACAATGAAATTTGAAAGCTGTTTTTCATAATATGCTGAATATTACTAATAATATTATTAATACACTGCTCAAAAAAATTAAAGGAACACTTTTTAATCAGAGTATAGCATCAAGTCAATTAAAATTCTGGGATATTGATCTGGTCAGTTAA
>JAFVLL020014644.1:0-12171 GCA_021397915.2 Tor tambroides | reverse complement strand
ATCTGAAGCTATGTTTCTGAATTTTTTTTCTCATGCTCTCCATACTTGTGTATGTTATGTGGCACATTAATATTAATATTAAAGGGGAAAAAAAATTTAAATTGTCTGTGCTCCTAAATTTTTGACTGTGCTCCTAAATTTTTTTGATTAGGAGCACAAGTGCTCCTAATAAAAAAAGTTACCGTAGAGCCCTGAGCTTCATTTTCAGTCTTGTCACCACCAGGTGATGGTCAGACGCTTCATTCTGACGTCTTGCAAGGATCTTCTGAATTTCTTGTTAATGCAAATGTGGTCAATCTGATTCGCGCTGTCTGGCGATATCCATGTACTCTTGTGGATCCGCTTGTGGGGGAAAATGCTGCCTCCAATGACCAGGTTGTTGAATGCACACATGTCCACAAATCTCTCTCCATTCTCATTCATCACTCCCAGGGCGTGGGTGCCCATGACCTGTTCGTATCCAGTGTTGTCTGACCCAATCTTGGCATTGACATCTCCCATGAGGATGGTGACATCCTTGTCTGTATAGGTCTCTAGGATCTTCTGCAGTCTATTGTAGAACTGATCTTTATCCTCCTCTTCACTGTCGCTCATTGGAGCATAGTCCTGAACAATGTTCACCTTGATCCTCCTCCTCTTGGTACGGAAAGATGCTGTGCTGATCCTGGGGCCATGCGCCTCCCATCCAATCAGAGCCCTCTGTGCCTGTTTGGACAACATGAAGCCTACTCCTTGTGTGTGGGGTGCGTCACTCTCTACATGCCCTGAGTACAGCAACAGCTCTCCTGTCATCAGTTGTCTCTGTCAAGCTTGGGTCCACCATGCTTCACTGATGCCTAACAAGGTCAGGTTGTTGTTCCTCATCTCAGCTGCTACCTGCGCCATCTTTCCTGACTCGTACATGGTCCTGACATTCCATGTGCTGATGTTTATTCTCCTGAAGGAGAGAAGGGTAGTCGGCTTTGTGGCTTCCTTCTGGCTTTCACCACACAGCCTCATATGTCTTCGTGAAAAAGATCCTTCCTCTCTCAGGGCAAAGTTTTCTGTTTTATCTGTAATTGACGTTTCTGTAGCAGATTTGTTTTTTACGGGGTGGGGGTGCTAACTAGAGATTGACCGATATATTGATTTACCAATATTTTCCCGGTATTTAAGCATTTTTCCATTATCGGATATCGGTTTTGTAATATCGGATTCTCCGATATTCTCCATCTTGTGGTTGTTTTGAGAATTGCGCGCAGGATCGCCATTGCAGCGAGTCTGAGGGGAGATAGGTACTTGATTTGCTGTAGTTACTAAACTTTATTTAATATAACAGGCATTAATGCACAAATTAGATGTATTACATAAATGCCTGATATGCAGTTTATGCAGCTTGGCTCTAAGAAATAGAGACGAACTCACAGAGTCACGTAAGATAATCTGTCAAGTCCTCTCCCAATAAAGATGTAACTTTGCCTGAATTAAATAATATGCAGCCATGAATGAGCGCATGTTGGAAATAAAAGTGCTGAATTTAATTCTCTCTCCGTTATCTATATGCTCATCATTAGTCTCGTGAAGACGAGTCACGTCGGCTAATCCGTCAAGTCCTCTCCCAATAAAGATGTAACTTTGTATGAATTAAATAATACAGCCATGAATGAGCGCATGTTGGAAATAAAAGCGCTGAATTTAATTCTCTCTCTTTTGTCTATATGCTCATCATTAGTCTCGTGAAGCCGCTTTGATACTGCTGCTCACTCAGCGGGTTGATGCTCAGGAAATACTCCACCACCACATGTAACTTTTAACAAGATTCACTTGTTTGAAACACGCTAAATTATATTAACATTTACTATATAACCATTATTTCACCAATAAACATCTAAATAAATACATCTCTATGGAAATGATTTATTATCTCCGCGAGCGATCGCAGTTTGAGTATAGTTCTGTGTAACATTAAATTCATAAACCGCGCTGTCAGCAGGCATTTCATAATCTAGAATGACAAAAACATTTGAATAATTCTGCTAACATACCAGCTGAGAAATGCAATAAAATATGATGTTTTGTTTGTTATAGCCTATTTCAATATTCCAGAGAATATTATTAAAATTGTAGTTTAAAATGAAGTTGATATGACTCCTGTCCTTTATTTTCTCCATTTGAAAACATTAGACATTCTTTTACTTATTGTTAATATCAGTGTTGCTGATGATGCTTTTTATAAATAAAATGTTTTTATTGTTGTAATATGAAGACAAAATTTAACATGAAAGATTGTTAATTTTACATGTTAAAATTATTAACATGTTATTAACATTGTTGTTAAGATGACTGAAAGGAGGAAAACCCTAAGTGAAGTATGGACTTACTTCACTCAGTTATTTATTTACTTTATAACAGTAAATAAATATCGGTTCTGCATATTGGTTATCAGGCACATAAACATGCAAATAATTGGTATCGGTTATAAAAAATCAATATCGGTCGATCACTAGTGCTAACACCACGCCCAACCTTCCTCCTTTATCCTGACTTAGGACAGGCAGATCATTGATCCCAACGGTAGCTGGTGTTTTGTATGCATTTGGCCAATCAGCGTACACTGCGTCACTGGTAGAACTGTTTTAGACCCTACTCTGAAGTAGGAGCTAAGTTAGTTCCCCCAAAGAAGTTCCTAGAACTAAATATGTTCCTGGTTCCTGCGGTGCGAACTCACCAAAAAGTGGGAACTTCCACCAATAGTTCTAGGTGCAAAATCCCCTTATGGATTTGGGTTATAGTATTCCAGAAGAGGAGGAGTGATGGTGCATCTTTTTTTTTTGCACAAATAATGCAATCTCAGAGGGCGGTACTAGTGCCATCAGCCAATTCTATATAGGCTTCACATAATCATCACACCTGGAGAGTGTTTACATAGCATCAGTTTCCGATGCAGCATCTAGTACACTACTCAGGGAAACAGGGTTTCATACATAACCATAATATTAGGTTCTAGTACTCTTTGATTGTAGGAAATGTAACAGGATTTGCCTTTAGAGATTCCTAAAGATGAACAGTCTGATATAGGGAATCTTTTACAAACATTCTCGGATAGTGAACAGGCTTGTGTTATTTCTGCCAACTTGATTTGATGCATTCAATGTGGACAACCTCAAGCTATTGCAGCATGATGTGATACAACAATGGACACAACTGGTATACACTTAAGCTGCATCCAAAATTGCCCCGTATCCTTATATAGTGCACTATTTGAAGGGACAGTCATCTAGCATGGACTAGAGAACACCCATGCACTGTGAAAATGCAGTATTTCCAGCAAATTAAGTGCCTAAATCAACTCAAAACATTTTTATTCACTCCTTCAAGTGGACTTTATTAGCAGACTAATGCAGGGAATAGTGATGAGGGTATAGGGGGCTATATTGCACTACAACTATGGTGTAGTCCCAATTCAGAATATTTTACTTTAGCACTATCAATTTTTTTTATTTATTTTTTTAAACAAATATTATTGTAATAATATAATAATAATAATAGAAAATATTGATAAAACACCATATGGATGCTGAATTCTGACAATCAAGAGAGTCTAAGGTGTGCTTTTTTTCTTTTGTAAATGGACATATAAAATAGTTTAATAAAAAAAAAAAAAGTTCAATTATTAATTAAACCTGTGGTCAATTATTGTTTTACATAATAAAATTATTGTTAGTTTCTGTCCCTAGCACTTTTCAAACACACCCAAGCAAGTGAGGTATCACATATGGACCAAAAATAGATACACAGTTAACAGTTATCAGTTCACAGAGTTAATATTTTTGCACTGCCTTCATGAACTAAACTACATTTTCTGAAATGTTAACAGGGTTTATGCTGCATATCAAAGACAACAATGTTAGCATTTAAATTTATTTCAATTTAATTTTAATCTCACCAGAAGCGGTAGGTCATCCGGGCAGTTTTCAGTGAATGTTTTATGAATAGTGTGAATTCAGACAAACTACTTATTTAACATGCTTTTATTGCATTATTTTATTGCAGTATAGTAGGGAAGTAGACATATTCAGGTGCGGGGTGACTCTCTGACACAAATGCAGTCCAACCATACTTGTAAGTGTGATCTGTAATTTACGGCTAATTTAGTGTAATTTAGAACTGATCAAACAGCTTAAATTTGTGAATAAAAGTCAAAAATAGCAGTCTAAGGAAACACAACAGCAGATTCATGTCATGGAGACTATAAATGCAAATGGATGTGCATTCATGTATGTGCATTCATTCATTTATAGACAGCTATAAGATATGTGGGTATGTGTGTAATGTGATCTTAGAAAAAAAAACATGTATAATTAGGGCTGTCAAGGGTTAACACATTAACGCAAATTCATTTTAACGGCACTAATTTTATTACATGCAATTAACGCAGCGTGCGTTTTCTGTTTGACCCGTGGCCTAGCCCGTAGTTGGAGAAATGGAGATGCACAGTGTTGCCAACTTAGTGACTTTGCAGAACCCTTTAGAGACTTTTTTTCCCTTCAAAAATCTTTAAGGTTTGCCCAAACATTTGAGGCTCGCCAGTACCGCCGTGCGAGCGCGAGGTCTTGCTTTCCCAGTGTGCGCACATAACTCTCTCTCTCTCTCTGTGCGTCTGCATTGTTCAGCGAGCGGCGGAGAGGACTAGCGCTTTCAGTTAAACACAGATATTATGTTGCTTCTCTAATTTTACATGCAAGTATAGCCAAAATCATAGCACAGCTATTGTCTTTATCTTATGTGTATTTGATTTCATCAGACGAAGGCTCGATTATCAGGATTTTTGTGCAGATTAACATCTTGGAAGGGAGAGCTGTTTATTTAGCCTCAATGGGTCGTGTTTCAGTCACTACTTCATATTCATTCCGTTGTCTGACAACAGAAACAATAAAATATATCAATGAAAACAGTTTTATTGAGAATTTAGCTGCATCAAAATACAGTACCTATGTGGGCACAGAGAAGCAAACAAATGTAATAATAAATGTACATTTTGCATGTTCAGAAGAAGTGAGCTGCCCTGTTGTGCAAAAATGTAAACAAGTTTGTGTCAGTAAATTGCTTAGTGCAAAGAAAGAGAAGTAATGGGAACCTGGAATTTCTTTTTTCATGTGTCTAATAGACATGAACCAGTTCTTTGAAAAACATCTATGACCTTTGAAACATGTCTAGTCTTCATGCTCTATGTTGACTATGGTTTCAATAATAATAAACATACATTTGCATAGAGCATCCATATTTATCCATGCCCATGTTGATTAGAGTATTAAAAACTTTAAAAGTATTAATTTAAGGCACGTTTATAACAAATAAAAATGTGTGATTAAGTTGCGATTAATCACGAGTTAACTCATGACAATCATGCGATTAATCGCGATTAAATATTTTAATCGATTGACAGCCCTATGTATAATATATTTGTTCATTTTGCTGCATGCAGTGCTGATTTGCAGCACTCATTTGTGGAATCATTTTTATTATTCTACCTGAACAAAAGCAAAACCCAGAAGAAGTTGTACTGTAATGAGGGAAGAAAGAAAACAAGATTCATGGAGGTCCTTCCTTACCTATGTGCTCTCCACAAGAGTCACAGTATTCTGCATAAAGTGACTCAAAGCAGTTGCAGCAGTGAGGATGACCCTCACGCATGATGTAGCGCTGACCCCCTAGTGGGGCCTCACACTCATAACAGCAGAAATGTCTCATGTGCCAGTGCTGCCCCTCTGCTTCTGTGCACTCATCTGCAAAGATAATCTACAAAGAGAGACACAAATTAAGTAAGGAGTTTTATATTCTGAAGCAAGGCTTCTGGGTACTGACTTGTCAAAGGTAACCTACAGGAAATGTTTAGGCATGCTAACGGGATCAAGGTTGATTTCAGCCAGTTGATTTTAGCTGCTTGGATTTCACACTGTTGGCTTACCTCATCACATGCTGAGCAACGCGGCTTAAGTCGTTCAGCATGGTGGCGACCACAGTAGATCTTGCCATCCAGGTGGAAGTAGATGAGATCTACCAATAGCTCAGAACACACACAGCACACAAAACAGTGAGGGTGCCAACACAGGCCATGGCCAACCCGTGAGGCAAACACTGCAATGTCACCTCCGTTGATCTGGTCTCCACACTGTGTGAGAAGGACATGATGTCATTTGGCAGCCTATCTGTGTAACAGGCAATGTTTAATCATGACTGAAAAATATACTTAAACATTTTTACTACATCTAGGGTTTGCATGGCTATTCGTTTTTACTAATCGTTTTCACTAGTCCAGAAAAGTAATTCACTGGTCGATCAGTGAATGTTTAACTTTACTGGTGGTGGTCACATAGTGACTATAAGTGAGATGATGAGGATTAGAAACGGAAGCTTGCATCTATACTAAAAGATGAATACTGTTTGCATTTTCATAAATGTGTGCCAGCTTCTAGGTTAGGGTAAGGTATATGAGGTGTTATTTAGTACTCGTATACATACCTGTTCACATATAGCTCCAGTTACAGTGAGGGGTAGAGGTCGCACAGTGCCTCTGCCTAGATTGTCTCGCTTTCGCTGGTTACTGAAGATCTTTAATTCCCGCTTTTCTTCTTCATCCAGTGAGGTACAGTAACGAACCTGACATTAGTACACATCATCAGTAAGTAGGCATCATCAAACATCAACTACTGTAAATTTTTACTTGATGAGATTCATCCATACCCCTTTTCCACCAAAGCAGTTCCAGTGCTGGTTCGGAGCCAGAGCCTAGTTTCAAACCGGTTCTTTGTCTTTCGACACCCAAAACACCAGCTCTGAACCAGGAAAAGCAGTTCATAAGTAGCACCAAAGCATTGCTGGACTAGAAGGAAGAACCACTTGCGTCAGGGGCTGGGGGCGGGGTTACCGTGACCAACAAGACGACAGAAACTTTGGACTGCCATATTTAAAATAGCAGCTAAACATGAACACGTTGGATTTGTCCATGTTTTGATGCCGATGTAGGTTCGCAAAGCTATGAACATCAATAGCAACGCAACATCCGCCATTGTTGATATTTTTTTTTAGGCTTGCTCAGGATGGATCGGCGCTGCTCAGACCGGTCGGTGCGAGGCATAGTGGGTGCTGCGAGAGCGACTGGAAAGCAGACGGCTCTTTATGCCTTAGAATCGCTATCGCGGTGCTTTAGTGTGCCGATCGCTCGATCGCGATCTGTCTGCGTGGCGCCGATGCACCTCGAACAAGCCTGTTGTGTTTGGTGCTGCCACAGCCGTGCTAGTGAAGCGAAACACGAAACATATTCAGTGACGTAAGACCTGGCTCTATATTGGCTCTCTAGCCTGTGGAAAAGCAACCGGTTCTTAAAGGGCTCACCAGTCGAACCAACTAAAAACCGGCAATAGCACTGGCTCTGAACTAGCACCTGGTTCCTTCTGGTGGAAAGGGGGTTCCAGTGGTGTTATAAAATGCTGATGAACACACACCTGTGACTGCACATTCAATATTAATACTTGGCAATCATAAACCACTATGAATGAACTATATTTCATGGCACAGGAAATATTTCATCAGATTAATACTATTAATAAAAGTGCATTAAGCATTTCCACCTTTTTAAAATATATATATTTTTTCTACTCCACTTTGCCTAAGAACGCCCCTTACTTGTGGTAAAATCACTACCATACTGCCTCAAATGGCTTTTTGTTTTATGCAATTTCTACATAAATTTTCTTGTAGATCCTAGGATTACAGATTAATACATCTGTAACCTGTAAATGGTTACAACTGTAAATTTAAAACTGCAATATATATACTGTGTATATATATATATATATATATATATATATATATGTGTGTGTGTGTGTGTGTGTGTGTGTGTGTGTATTAAAGACCAGAAATGTATGTAGTAAATACTATGTAGTGTTTTTACTTCATAAATTGACATTAAAGCACTTGGGGTTTCAAATGCACAATTGATAATTTCTTACCAAAGTAACATACTGTATTTATTGTTTACCTAAGATGATTGCTATGTTCAAAATTGAGTTCTATGAAAAAAAATTGTCTTGAGCCACCAATAATATAGTATGTGTATAATTATAAAGTATGACACAAGTTGAGTATGGTAATTAAAGGTGGAGTCACACTGGACTTTGTCTTTTCATTTACACTCATACTCATTCAATGTTGCATTCCATAGCAGCGGAGATTAGTGAATTCTGACCAGCAAATTTGTCTTGCAAACAGACATTAATGCAAAAGAGGATCTAAACATTAATTGACCTTTTGGTTTATTACAAAGAATGTAGACTTCAAAGCTACATGATTTGCAGTGTTTGTGGTAAAGTGTATATAGTATATAATATATATATATATATATATATATATATATGCATATAGGGTACAATGTGTATCGAAAAATGTGCTTTTCACTACTCCTATAGTGTATGATTGCAGAAAAAAATACATTTGTTTTTATTGAGCATTGATGGAGCAACAGATGTTGTGTGAAAATAAATCATAAAAGTGGTTTGTTTTGTTTAAAAATCCTATAAATGTATGAGGTGGCAAGAGGGGTAGAGGTAAAGTAAGAGGAGTAAAGTATTTATACAAATACTTTAGCTAACAAAATATTTTTTTAGAATAATATATGATGTTTAGAATAATATATGTTAATACTTGTTCAAAACAATCACTTTAGCAAAGTTTGTACTATTTTCTGTTTATCTTAAATAAAACAATATATTTTTGTTCAATAAAAATATTGCCATCAAACTGCTAATTTTAAAAATATGTAAACAAAATTATTTTTAAAAAAGTAAAGATTCTGAAAGCATTGAAGGAGTTCCCCATAATAATTGGGAGCTGGGAGAAAATCGGATGTGTGTCAGATCCGTGTCAGGTTTTAAAGAGACAGCACTGCTTTTAACGTAAAACCTGCTGCAGTCTGTGTAATTGATGTAAATCAAAGAACAAAAAAAAAGAGAAATCACTCAGTGCTTTGCTCGCTGATTCACTTTTGTAGCTTAAATAAAGATTCCATTAAATATTGAATTTATATTTTATGCATATACGATTATTGTTTATTATGTTTATGTGAGGATTAAGTTCACTTAAATGAAAATTTATTATATTTAATTTAAAGCCTTTTAAATGTTAAAATAATGTCCTTCAATTATACTATAATGTTGAATGGCTATAAAATAATGGCTAAAAATTTAGGGGGAAAAATGCATTTAATAGAGACATCAGTAGCAGTATTGGTATCAAAGATACTGGCCTACAATAATAATAGACTACTAAGTAAAAAGATGCCATTAAACACGTTTAAAATATACCATCTTTATGTTGTTTATACATTAATTTGGAGATTCAATGTGAATTTATGACAATATAAATATATTAAAATGTGATTCCCTGTCAAGGGAACTGGGTCCTCTAGCGGTCGCTATGGGAACGCCTTCAGCATGACCGGTGTCTGAAGCATGCCTATACACGGAAATAACATTGGACGGGCAACAGCCTATGTCGTAACTACTGGCACAACCACAGTATGAAAGAGCACCAGGAGAATATGTCATCCTCTTCTTTTTCTTCACTGCCATTTGTCTATGTTAGCAGCTAAGCACGACTAGGAGTGCATGTTCTCTCATCGGAGGCTTTGCTCTGATACCCACGGTTTCACGCATCTTGTGTGTTGTGTGTGTGGGTGAGAAGCAGGCACGTTCAGCGTTGAATGTGCTCATTGCATTCATTGCACTTATTTCTTGTGCATAAGCATGAATTGAATGTTCGACTCACCAGGAGGCAGATTCTACTCATTGTAATGCATTTGCAGGAATACTGAGAGGGGAGGTTGAGTGCTTCACCATCTACCTGAGACTGTAGACAGCATTTGCTTGAGTGCATTTGCCTCTGGAGTTGAACAAGCTCATAGCGATGCATTCGCTTTCTGTTCTAGCTTGATTTCTGAGGGAATCTAGCGCTTGAATGAACCTTGGTTAGCTCCCGTGGGAGCTGAATGCAGTCTGCACATTGTGATCACAGAGAGAATTCTCTGCCTGTTGCCTGCTGTTCGAGTCCCACTGTTGACGAGGCAATTAATCAGACTATTCACAGGATTTATAGGTGGAGCATGGAATGTAATTGACAGGAAAAATTTTCCCTATCAGTAATTTCCTGATGTTTCTAATTCCTTATACATAAGAAATTGTATAATGTGGATATCTAATCTGCAGTTGTTAGGACACGTATGATTCATATTATGTCCTCATCAGTTTGCCACATTTTACTGCACCCGGGAGCCTATGATGTATGCCTTTACTTTCATTTCAGAGTTGTATGGCTCTCTGTGAGCCTCCTCTGACTAAGAGTCAGGGGTTGTAGGGCCCATGCGTTGGGACATCCCCCACCCTGGGGACCTCTTGTGCCTTATGGCCTCCTACAAGGCCTTCTCATTTAGGCTCCTCCTCTAACTCAAGTCTAGGTTTGCTAGCCTCCTTGATGCTTGGCCGTGAACTGAGCTGGTGCTCCTTTACCCGTGAGTGGTTGTGGTAGAGTACCATGCTCTCTGAGGCTAGGAGCTTGACTGTACTCCCCTTGTGCTCCTGAGGGCCACCTGCGAGTACATCACCAGTGCAGAACCTTGTTCCCTAACTTTGGTATTATACAGTGGTGCAAGCAACATTATGTTGTCCCTTTAGCCCCATAGGACTACCTACTGATGGTCTGGATCTAGGTGGCCCCAAGTCTCCAGAAGACTGTGTGCTGGAGCTATGGTGGGTGAGTAAGATCCATTTCATTACTAAGGATTCTGTTAACGCTAATGTTCTTGCTAACCTCAGCTATCTCTTTCAGTGCACCTGGGGCCTTCATTCAGTACCACTGACTCTCAATACTGGGTAGCCCCCTCCCTCCCATGGGCCTCTCCTGTGGAAAGTCAGGAGATAAGGGCCCTAATTGGCCTTCGTTCTGGTGACCTCTTGGGTTTTTGTGGTCTTTTAGACCTCCCCAGTTAGGTTCTCTTTAGCCCAAGGTTTAGGCCTTGCATGGCTTCCTTGGTCCTCTTACGCTCCCGGGTTGAGCTGATGCTCCTTACCTATTAGTAGGTTTAGTTGAGCATTCTGTTCCCCAGTGGGCAGAAGCCTGACTGTACTTCCCTCGTGCTCCTGAGGGTTGTTCGTGGGTACATCTCTGGTACAGAATCCTGGTTCTCTTGATAGTTGCAGGTTGAGCATGGCATTACTCCTCTCACTCCGAAGTGATATTACTCTGCTCCTTGATGACCGTGCCGGTTGTTTTGGCTTCAAGAAGCCACCCTGGCTAGGCTACTCATGTGGTGAGATAATTCATATTTTGCTCTGAGGGGCTCTTTTAGATTTAAGCTCCCTGTAGCCATGCTGCACATGTACTGCGCTTGAGTTCTCCTCTCATTGAGTTGCTGAGTAACTCCGCTTTTGAAATTCCACTCTGCAGTTATGACAGATCATGAGGCCCATGATGTACCTCTCTGTTATACTGCCCTTATGGTTGAACCGGCGAAACTCTCCTCTCTTTGAGAACCTTTTTGAGTACATCATTTTCCCTGAGGTAGTGTGATGGTACTCCTTTCTTTCTGAAGGCGTATTATTGAGAACTCACTCTGAGGAGCCTAATCACAAGCATCTACGGCTTTGTGTCTTGACCTGCTCTCATGGTTGAGCTACCATTGCTCCCCTTGGTCCTAAGGGTGGTGCAAGAGCCTGCCGCTCCCACAATCCTCTTCACCAGGCTCCTTTCGAGCCTAGCTGTACGGGATCCCCCTCTCCCTCTTATACTGAGGTGTGAGACTGAGTGTTCTCCTCTCAAGTTCTCCTCTCAATCTGGGAGTCAAGAACATCACTCCCGGTGACCCGTGCACAGTTATATTAGGTTAAGAGGCCTCTTTTCTGCCACCCTGTTAGGCTGCCTTTTTGGTTGAGCTTGGTAGTGCTCCCCTCACTACGGGAGAGTTATTTATGAGCCTGCCATTGCCACACTGAGCATGTGAGTTCTCCTCTCAATTTGAGAGTCAAGGACTCTGCTCCTGGTGCTCCATGTTTCTAGCATTTGTAAAACTGCATTTTTCCATCTTAAAAATATATCTAAATTACGACCTATGCTCTCAATGTCAAATGCAGAAATATTAAT
>JAFVLL020014643.1:0-30502 GCA_021397915.2 Tor tambroides | reverse complement strand
TTTAGGATAGTTGTGAGTTGGTCTTAGTGACTTAGGAGTCCTCTTCACTACTCCTAACGTTTCACAGATTTAGGAGCTAGTTTTAGCGCTAAAACACTTTAGGAAAAAAATTTAGGAGTCCTAAATTTAGGACTGACACGCCCACTATTTTTAAGATTTTCTCCTAAATCGGCAAGTTAGGAGCTACTTTTAGCCTTAAGATGTTTTGTGAATACGGGCCCTGGTTTCTAGGGCATTGCTGTGTGGTTGCTAGGGCATTGCTATATGATTCCTATGGTGTTTTCTGTGGTTGCTGGGGTGTTGTAGTTGCTAGGGCATTGCTGCGTGGTTGCTAGAGTGTTCTGGTTGCTAGGGCATTGCTGGGTGGTTGTTTGAGTGTTCTGGTTGCTAGGGCATTGCAAGGTGGTTGCTAGGGCATTGCTAGGTGGTTGCTAGAGTGTTCTGGTTGCAAGAGAATTTCTATATGGTTTCTAGGGTATTCTCTGTAGTTGATAGGGTGTTCTTGTTGCTAGGGCATTGATAGGTGGTTGCTAGGGTGTTCTGGGTTTTTGCTATGGCATTGTTAAGATTTTTATATTTGTTGCAAGGGCATTGCTATATGGTTGCTAGGGTGTTATTGATGGTTACTAGGGCATTCTGAGTGGTTGCTTGGGCATTTCTGGTGCATTTCTATATGGTTTTTATATGATATTCTATATGATACTCCGGATGGTTGCTAGGGTGCCCTTTGATTGTCAGAGCATTGCTATATGGTTGCATGGATATTTTGGTTTGTTGCTTGGGCATTTCAAAGTGGTTGCTAGGGAATTCTGGGTTGTTGCTAGGACATTACTAGGTGGTTGCCAGGGTGTTCTGTGTGGTTGCTAGGGCATTGTTAGGGTGTTCTTGATTGTTGTTGCCAGGGCTTTGCTATATGGTTGCTAGGGTGTTCAGGCAATGTTTCTAGTGCATTTCTGGGGTTGTTGCTAGTGTGATCTGGGTGGTGTCAAGTGTGAAATTTGCTACTTCAGATCTAGAGTTTGCTTATTAAAATATAATAAATAATAGTGATGCTCAGTCTATGAGAGAGTCTACATGTTTTTTTGTTGTTTCTTTTAGTGTTTGAATTAGTGTTTGCTCACCTGCAGATGCAACAGATTTGTCCAGCTTGTATTCAAATCAGATAAACTGCCGTTTGCAGTTGCTCTCAATGCCATATTTTCCACATTCACAGCACATTTACATTATTTACATTGATTGCAATGCAATGTGAAATAATCCACCTCCAGTATCACACCATTTAGATTTATATCTCACATTTTCTCCTCCGAAATGGATGAATGATAGATTATATGGGGGGACAGGCAGACAGATAGATATGCCAAAGCAAGACCTTGTTTGTCCTGTCACTCCATAAATAATCTTTCTCCTCCCAACTCCTCCTCATTCATTTTGTCATTTCTTCCTCCCCTAGTGACAAACTGTGTAAGCCATTGAAAACTAATTACATCACAACTCAGTGTGGAGAATGGGCTCATTATTTAAGAATGCATTAATATAATCATGGAAGGGTAACTGAGGTCTGGGCAGTTTTCCACACTATGTTCATGCTCTGTATTGCACATTGTGACCTTATGGGTTGTCCACACTTGGCTGAAGTTTAAAGGACTGTCTTGTTTACATCTGTTTGAATTGCTAGAGCCTTTAGTGCAACATTCTTTCTCATGCATGTAGTTCTGGCGTATCAGATGGGTTTGGATTCCAGATGTTTAGCCTTTGGGGACTTGTAAATGATTTCCGGAAAATCCCTCCTTTTCTTTTCCCAGCTAGTATGGTTGTGCTGCCAGAGCAGACTTTAAAGTCATGAAATGTTTACTTAATGTACATGATTATGCAAGTTTAGTTAAATTCTGAAAGAAATGTTTTCCGTTTGTTTGGAGAAATAGGCCACTTATTACCATCCTGTGTTTTTTAGGTGTGGACCTAATGCTAAACTCAGTATGAGCACTATACAGTAGCCCACAGGTTTCCTTTGGACATTGAGAGACAGAGGACACTGAAGAGAGAGAGAGACAGCAGCATGGCTGTCTTCAAGCTGGATAATGTTGAAGACCTTTATGAGATTGGAAATGTTTTGGGAAGGTAAACAGATGCACAGCTGTTTATTGTCTGTTTTATTCTCTTTCCTGAAAAAAAAAGATGTATCAGATGACAGTACCATGGTATATTGTCCAAAAGTTTGGATCATTGAGATTATTATTGTTATTTTTTAAGAAATGTATACTTTTGTTCAGCATGGATCCATTAAATAGACAGTAAAACAGTAAAAACTTTACATTGTTAGAAAAAAATTAATACAAATAAATACGGTTCTTTTGAGCTTTCTATTCAGTGAAGAATCCTGAAAAAAAACATATCATAATGAAATGTTTATTGAGAAAATCAGCATAATAGAATGATTTCTGAAGGATCACTAAAGACTGGAGTAATGATGCTGAAAATTCAGTTTTGTCATCTCAGGAATAAATTACATCGTAAAATATATATTTAAATAGAATAAAATACAACTTTTAAATTGCAATAAATCTTAAAAATAATATAATATAAAATAATATGATTATTTTCATATAAATTGTTTTTTAAATAGTATTTTAAAGGCACTTCAAAGAATATTTTGGTATTAACATGGCAACATTTCCAAAATATCCAACACAAAACAAATGAATTAAAGTTCTTTTTTTTTCTTATTTTAATGTGGTTCTATTACTTAATTATTACATTAAAATGTGTCAAATTATTTTTATTCTGAAAAATTTAAATAAACAATAATAAATAAAATAAATAATCTAAAGTAAATTAACCAAAAAGTGAAAATTAAAATAATTTACAGTGCCATATATACCAAATATTTTTCTATGTATATTATACAATAAATTCATTATATATGCATTGTACTATATACACACACACACACACACACACATATATATATATATATATATATATATATATACATGATTATCTGTTTTGACCCTTTTTTAGGAACTTACACACTTGAATAGCTACCTAGTTCTTATCTTAACATGTATCTCCATTTATTTTGTCTATTGCCATCCTAGTGGTCACTTTGGGCAGGTGCGTGAGGTGCGGGAACGGGCCACTGGCGTTCTGTGGGCGGGGAAGTTCCTGAAGCTGAAGAAAGGTGCAGGAAGCAGGCTGGGCCTGGAGAGGAAGAGTGTGGAGAAGGAGGTGGAGATCCTACAGAACCTTCAGCATCAAAGCATTATGGCTCTCAGAGATGTTTTTGAGAGCAGGGCAGAGGTAGTCCTCATCATTGAGCTGTGAGTATGTGTTTGTTTTTCTGAAATACATTTAAAAAAAAAACATGGAGTAAACACACCTGAATGAAGTGTTGAATAAAGAAAGGATGATTCTATACAGAAAACAATAGAAAGTTACAATATTATAATATCACAAATATATGTCCATTGTATGTCACCTAAAAATAAAAGGTAATAAATATAAAATATATTTTGTATGAATAAAAGGTATTTTTAGGACCTCAGGGAAATAATTTTTTTTATTATTATTAAAATCAACTATAATTAAATTTAATTACAGTTGCACTTTAAAATTTACAATTTTTACAACTTTACAACTACTATATTTAATTGAAAAAAAATTGCATTACATGAGAATAAGAGTTTTTCTTTGTTCATTTTTCTTTCTTATCGATCTTATCTTTTTTGTGTATAGCATAAAGGGTGGCGAGCTCTTTGATTTCATTGCTGAGAAAGAAAACCTCACAGAGACGGAAGCCATTGAGTTCATGAAGCAAATTCTGGAAGGTGTCAACTACATGCACCAAAAAAATGTTGCCCATTTTGACCTGAAGGTAGGCAGGAAGTCCATCTTTTTGCTAGCCTCCATCTAAATAAGTCAGAAAACCAAACCAATCAACCACATGCACAGTTTCAAATGACCTTCGAAAGTTAATTTTAACTCTGTGTAGCAAACATGTCACTTCCTATAAAGATTTCAAAACGGTAATGAGGAAGTAGACTGCGTACCTTTCTCACTCAAGCTGTCACCTCTGACCAAGATGAATTAGACACTTCAAACACAACAATATGCATTCATATAAACAAACAAATATTTTGATTGTGTTCACTTTGTGGAAATCCCTTAAATACACTATATTTATGATGTATAAAAATAAAAATAACATGGTTGGGGTTAGTTGATTTTCAACACAGGTTTAAAAATGTACAACCTAATAAACTAAACATAATTTACAATTAAAATAAATAAACTTCTGTTGTGTATAAGGCAAAAGACATCTTTTCATTCTTATCTTCCTTCTTGTTCTTCAGCCGGAAAATATCATGTTGTCAGACAAACATGCTCCCAATCCAGACATCAAGATCATTGATTTCGGCATGGCTCATCGCTTCATTCAAGGAGAAGAGTATAAGAGTTTAGGTGGAACCCCTCAGTATATTGGTGAGTGGTTCAGTCTGTGTGGTTTTGAGTTCAAGTGAATGTGTTCGTTTAAAGGCCATAAACCTACGCAAATATGCAAATGCAGACCTGAATGGTTGTCCACTACCACAAGCATGAGATATACACTACTGTTGAGGTCAGAATTTAAGAAGATAAAAAGTTTTTATGCTCAACCAAGGCTGCATTTATTTCATCCAAAATACAGTAAAATCTGGTGAAATATTTCTCCAATTTAAAGTACCCGGTTTCTATTTAAATATATTTTAAAATGTATTTTATTAATATGAGGCAAAGCTGAATTTTCAGCAGCCATTACTCTAGTCTTCAGTGTCACATGATCCTTTAGAAATCATTTTAATATGTTTATGTGCTGCTCAAGAAAGATTTTTTATTATTAACAATGTTAGAAACAGTTGTGCTGCTTAATATTTTTGTGAAAAACATGATATATTTTTTAAGAATTCTTTGATGGATAAAAAGTTCAAAAGAACAGCATGAATTTCAAATAGATTTGTGACTACAAGTCTTTACTGTCACTTTTGATCAATTTAATGAATTTTTGCTGAATAAAAGTAATTATATCTTTTAAAAATATAAAATCGTATTGACGGTGTTGTATACTTAAAGGGATAGTTCACCCAAAAATGAAAATTCTGTCATTAATTACTCACCCTCATGTCATTCCCTAACTCATAAGACCTTTGATCATCTTCAGAATACAAATATTTTTGATATTTTTGATGAAATCTGAGAGCTTTCTGACCCTCCATAGACAGCAATGAAACTGAAACGTTTAAGGCCCCCCAAAGGTAATAAGTGAATGTGCGTCGAAGACTGGCATGGAAGAGGAGAAATTGTTGAATAAAGTAATTATTTTTGTTTTCTTTGTGCACAAAAAGTATTCTCCTAGCTTCATAAAATTAAAGTTGAACCACTGATGTCACATGGACTATTTTAACAATGTCTTTACTACCTTTCAGGACCTTATACGCATCAGTTGCGTTCCTGTCTATGAAGGGCCAGAAAGCTCTCGGATTTCATCAAAAATATCTTAATTTGTGTTCCGAAGATGAATAAATGTTACAGGTTTGGAACGACATGAGGGTGAATAATTAATGACAGAATTTTCATTTTCGGGTGAACTATCCCTTTAACGTTCATATGTGGTGGTAAAAAACCTCCATACTCAAGGGGGCGATAGAGTTACCTTCAAATTTCTATGCTGTTAAACCGGTTTTGTCATTATTTAAGCAGCTAACAATAAATGTCAACAGCTGAGTGTGTGCTTTTATATTTACTGTCTGATAATAATAGTGCCTGCATTTACATATGTACAGTATATTTTGTAAAGTGTGTGTGTGCGGATGTTGAGTTTGCATCTGCTCAAGTGTGTGTTTTGACTCTACACTTGCTTCTGTCTCTGCATGCGTTATGTTTCTGCCTTTAGCAATATGCACAATTTTTATTTCTAGCTGTCTCCATGGAGACTAACTTCAGGTGAAATGGCAGAGCTGCGTAAGTTCAGCTGAAAATTGAGTGGACAGGCACAGAAATAACTATTGTGAGATCACACATGTAATGTCACTGCTGATGTACTGCAGAAATGTCCTCGAGTCGTTTAACAGCTCATCAATTCCTTTAACCTAAAGGACACACGCACTATCCGGCTACACTTATCAGTGCTTTTTAAAATACTGACCTTGACATAATGCAGATGCACACATATTTTGTTGGTGTGGCCTGAAACTGTGTACTTCACTTGACTAGAGACCAGTGTTATTTTTTTTTAAAACCAATATCAATAGGGATAATTTTTCATGCAAAACAGAATTAGTTTTAATTCTGATTTTGGACACAGTAATAAATAGTCAAATCATTTGAACATATACATAATATAAATATTAAATTCTAAACTATTAATAATATATTAATTAAATAAATGTAATTAAAATAACAATAATAATAATAATAACTAGTTGTTGTGAGATGTAAATAGTCTATATATATGTTTAAATATGCATAACATCTATATTAAAAAATAAAAAATAATGTATTAGATAAATAAAAATAAATAAATGTAATAAATAGTTTAGTAGTATAATAGTAAATGGTGATAATAATATTAATATGACATAATAGTTGTTGTGAGAAATAAAATACATTTTATTTCCTATAAATATTGTTGTCCCCTGCTGAATAAATGTAAATGTACATAGAAAACTGTGAATACTGGTATTGGACAAATCAAGTATTATTTCTACATGAGACTAGGCAGAAGTAGTATGCTACTTGATGTTAAGCAGACCCTCTTGTTTAAAGTGACTAGCACTTTACTTATCATAAGGACGTCCTTTGTGAACAACTAGAGCTTAAGTGTTTTTCTAAGCACATGTGGTGATTGGCTGAATTGTGATCTCAGTAAGTCTTCGGTTTCTGAGTCAGCCCTACTTTTGGCTGAACCTGTTTTAGCTGCTGAAATCCTCAATAATTAAATTATCACCACCGCTTTGTTATTTAAATCATATTTTCATTTGATAGACAAACAGGTTTGTCCACTTTAAAGGGATAGCTAACCCAAAAAATGTCATTTACTCATTTACTCACCCTCATATTGTTCCAAACATTTTGTGTTCAAAAGTCATGAGGGTGAAGTTATGAAAGCATTTTTTTTTTTGTTAAACTATTTATTTGTGTGGTTTTCAGGCAAAAAATGACTAGAGATTAACAGGAGATGCCTAGTTTGTTTGCTAGTCAGCTACTTTAAACCAACAAAAAAATCCTGCCGGGTTTGCATCAAACTGTTCATATGAAACTCAGTGGGGAACAGAGCACAATCTGCTATGGTTCATGTGAGGATGTGAACATGTGCTGCTGGTCTCAAAGAATACATTTAATGGTGTAATTTTGTCAGTTTGACTTCTCAAATATGTCTGCTGCTGTCCGGCCAAAGCTCTTTGAAACGTTTGATTAATGCAATAAAATGAGTCCAGCGTGCTGTTGCAACTGGAAAAATGCTGAAGAATTTATGAGACCCAACAGAAGAGTTGGAGATTTTTATTTTTACTTGACTTAAGCCTTTGTTTCTCTCCATATGTTTCAGCCCCTGAGATTATCAACTACGAGCCTCTCAGTACAGCAGCAGATATGTGGTAAGTCTTACCAAGTTAAATTAGCAACACAAACACTCATACATACATGGAAATATAGAGTTAGAGTGCATAAGGGAGTTTATAGGCATGTTCAGACTTGATTCGTCTTCCTTTGACATCCCCAGGTGCTTATTAAAGTGTGTGCATCTGTCTAAGCGTGTATATGTATTTGTACTTCATAATATGCAACTGAATATGGATGTCAAGTGTGAAACATTGTCAGAAGGCAAACTATTTTGGCTTTTGACAAAACGCAGTAGCTATCATCTGCTGCGCCAAAGACAGCAACTCATGTCTGGTTAGCATAATGTTAGCATAACATGTGTTCGGTTTACATCTCATTCGTTCCTGAAGCCCAGCTGGTACAGCATGGCACAAACAAAACCGAGGTCAGGAGTTTGAGTTCCAGAGAACACTGATAAAAATGTGAAAATTTAAGTCAGTCACTTTGGGTAAAATAATATATTAAATAAATAAAAGTGTTTAAAGAGATGTTTTTTTTGTTTGTTTTTTTTGGCATGTTAAATTGCTTAGAATTCTACATACCAGTTATCAGATTCAGTTAATGATGCTTAATCATGTTCTTGTGATGTTTTTCAGGAGCATTGGTGTCATTACCTACATTCTGTAAGTAATCTTCCATTGTTAATCATATGATAACACTCCTGACAGTCAACTCCTTTAAGAATCAGTCTGCAAACCAAAGTGCTGCTCCAAACATGCAGATTTTAACTGGGGCATAAATTAACTCTGAAATAAAGCCTCCCCGTTTGACAAGCAATGTGCTTTTTCAAGTTTATAGGTCAGGTTCTGTGGGATGAGATCAGTCATGTCAGAAATGAAGTACACCAGATATAGAGTAGATAACCAACAGGCTGACTAGTACCAGCCTTTATCTTTATGCAGGGATAAAGCAGTTGATCTTAATGGTGGTGTGCATATTTTTTTAAATGTTGCATATTTTTTAGTATCCCAGATTACTGTGAAGAGATATTGCAGGAATAATACCTGTAGAGAATATTGTATTTTTATGGAAACAATTTTTTCCATAATTTTCCAAGTAAAGACATTTCTTATTCACGTATATTTATGCCATCAGTTTGAGCGGCCTATCGCCGTTCCAAGGCGAGACGGATGAAGAGACGCTGAGGAACATCGTGGCACTGAACTATGAGTTTGAGCCTCACTACTTCAGTCAAACCAGCAACATGGCCAAAGACTTCATTCAAAAGCTACTAGTTAAAGACCAGAGGTAACAAGAATCGGATTAATTATATTAGAATAATTGGGATTATAAATTGGTTTTGAGTAGTGGAAAGATTCCCAAAACATTTAAAAATATGGTTTTTATATTCATTATTTTGTTTGTTTGTTTATACATATATATGCATTAATACATTTTTATTTATATATTTTTTTTATCAAATATTGAAAGATTCTCAGGTTGCTCTGCTTTGAGAGAATACAGTAATATGAACTGTATTTCAGATTCAAGCCGCTGTTTTAATTTAATCTTTAACTGTCTAATCTCACTTTTGTCTAGTGAATAAATTATAAGGGTTTAATATTTTTATTCTGTTTTTGTGCATTTGCATTTAGTGAAAGAATGACAGCAGAAGAGTGTCTCGTTCACCCCTGGATTAAGGTGAGATTCGTAAACTCACCCGTTTCCTCATATTACTCTTTCTGATGTAATTTTTCATTTTACCTGGATCATTTCAGTAACTGTTTTCTGCATCCATTTCTCTTTTAGCCTCTCAATAGAACTCAAATAGCCAAGAGGAACCGCTCCTCCATCAACATGAAGAACTTTAAGAAGTTCAACGCGAGGAGGAAATGGAAGGTTGGTATTCGTGTCACTGCTGTGTTTTTTTAACATGGTCAGAGAAACTCGCTATTGGCTGGAGTGTGTAGACTGTTGTTACCCACAGACCAACTTTTTCTGTCACTACCTGTGTGTCTCACTGCATGCTTTGTCTTTCAAGTCTTTTTGTCTCCCTCAGTTATTCTCTGTCCTTCTTGTAGTATTAATGAACATCTAGTTTTGCTTTTATTTGTCCTATCAGCCTTTCATTACTGCGTTCAGTGACTTTTTACATTTAATCAGCGGCTGTTTTTATATGATGTGATTATACATAGTCTTTTTTTTCACTGTGATGTCAGTGGTAGCATGTCTCTTAAAGGGATAGTTCACCCAAATTCCTTTACAAGAATTGTAACATGCATTTTTCCATGTTTCCAAGTTGTGAGTGACACGGGCCTCTAAAAAAAGCAACAAAAATGAAGCAAAAAAACTGTTCCTTGAAGTGTCTGAGCCGGTTGCTAACACTACCTTAGCTGACTCAAATGACTCACTTCTCTAAACTAAGAGACCTATGAGTAAAGAGAGACACCTGCTGTTCAGTAGAAACACTGAGCCATTGTGTTACTATGTCATGGTGCCGTTTTGTTGCTCTTTTTCTGTCTGGAATGTGATGAATATTTTGTACAGATAGTCCGTAATATTTATGAACTACTAAATAACTAGTTGATTTTCTCACCACACAGATGTCCTTTAACATGGTTTCGGCTTGTAATCGGTTTTGTCGACTGCAATTACTGTGTAAGGCCCGTGGTCCAGAACAACAAGAACTGGTAAGAATCTCTTGAAAAGCTCGTTAATTGTTGCAAAGATTCTTTCTCATTACTGTAATGAGAAGTACAGTGTAAATGTGCTTAATTGTTAGAAATAATGCAATACTTCTTTACTTTTCCTGTTTTCTTTTTTTCCTTTCCCAATCAGAGAGACTGTGAGAGCGATCAGGAGGACACCGGCACAAAACCTGCCTCTCTCTTACGCAGACGTCTAAGTAGCAGTTCATAAATCTCACCAATAGAGGGAGTCACAAACCACAAGGCGGCAGCGCTCATTTAACCTGCAGTGCTTTGTACTGCCAACAGGGGAGAGACAGGCCGCAATCCATAGGATTTCTTTCCCCATCCAAAGGCTTGAACCTCATGTGCATGCAATTGCCCAACCACCAGCTGCATATCCAGTTACAGTGGATGACGACATCTGAAAGAAAGATGGGTCCATGAGATCATTGTGGTTTTCTGTGCTAATATGCAAGCCTGTTCATAGATTTCTACCTCTGATAGAATGAGTGTGATGCTTCTACCTGAAGTGCTGTTGACAGGAGGATCAGGAGTCTTGAAGGATGTTCCTACAACATTAAGTTTTCCTTAAACTAATAGGGTTTTTTTTTATTTTCAGATTTATTTCAGTAGGATATATGCATGCTATATACACTACCGTTCAAAAGTTTTGGTAGGTTTTTTCTTTCAAAGAAATTAATACTTTTATTCAGCAAGGATGCATTAGTCTGTTTAAAAGTGACAGTAAAGACATTTATATTGTTACAAAAAATCTATTTCAAATAAATCCTGTTCTTTTTAGCTTTCTATTTATCCCAAAAAATGCAAAATTTTCAAAATTGATATTGATGTTTGCTGAGTAGCAAATCAGCATATTAGAATGAGTTCTGAAGGATCATGTGACACTGAAGACTGGAGGGATGCTGAAAGTTTAGAGAGATTAAAACATCTTACCAACCCCAAACTTTTTGAACGGTTGTGTTTAAATATTTTATGCTAATTTATTAAACCCCCGTTTATACCTGGTACTAACATCTAGCTCAAAAACATTTTAGCAGCTTGCAATAGGAGTTCAAAGGAAGGTCTCTGACAATATACATCGCTTTTTCAGTTAAAAATGTTCAAATTTAAAATAAATGTTTAAAAGCACAAAAAATGCAGATTATTTACACATACACTGAGTAGGCGGTCTTTTTTACATTTACACTACAAATGCTACATGGTCACATGCATTTCTGACTACCTCTGAATGTGGTTTGAGTGAACCGATCATGAAACATTTTGAACCTCATTTAGTACTGACAACATGATTGAATCAGCCAAGACAGATCTTAAAACCAGGTGCAAATGGGGTCATAGTTTAATGTACTTCAAGAAAAACAAGCAAACCAAATTATAAGGGAGTAATTTTGGGCTGAGTGCCTTATACATATCTTCTCAAAAACATGATCTAGACCAATACATGTTCTGTCCTGAATTAGACTACCAGAGGCCAAACCTTATTCCCTTTATCGATACCATAGTGAGATTCAAACAGTTGCCTTTTTCTCTTAATCGCTGAATAGTAGTTGAAATATTACTTGAGTGTGAGTTTAATATCTAGTAGGCATCTTCAGTACGGTCATCTCCGAGCAATGACGTTATTCGTTTATGACAGATATATATGGCTGTTATAAATCGTGTTTGACATGTTAAGCAGTTAACAGTTTTACAACTCATTGACTTTCCTCATCAAGTTTAATCAACAGAGATTTCATGTGAAGAGCCACTTTAAATGTACTTGAATGGTGTCATGCAGTGTTGAGCTTTATGAAATGCTGCTTGAATTATTCTAGACACTAATTGTTGCTTTTACTGCCACAGTCTCAAGAAACTGTATTAAGTTAAACTAGTCTTTTTCAAAGGATACCGGTCTTCCTTGTAGATTCAAAATCACGGTTTAGTTTGAGAAGTCTTCCATTATCCAGACATTACAACATTTTACCCTCTTACACTCTTGCCTATAGAACTTGTAATGTGAATATCGCACAAATTAATATTATATATTGTTGTCATAATATATTTTGTATACTATACCTGACTTGCGAGAAAGTTACTGTGTCTTCTGTTATGTAACATTTGCCTGAGGGTTGTAATTCCTGTAATATTATGTAACATCACAATTTAATCTATCAAATATGTCAACAGCACTGTTTGTATCAGTACCATTTTTTTTATGTTTATTTATGTTTTTAAATGCAGCATGCCAGATTAGTGAGTGAGATTTCTTCTGAACGAGTCTTTGTATCAAGTTTTCTTATGCAGTATTTGTATGTCTCATTTGCTTCTGTGTATTTGTGAACAACGATTTGGTGTGTGTTTGGTTTTTTATATAAATTGATACCATTTGCTGCATGCGGCTTTTCCTATACAGTTTGCTAGTTTTAATGTGTGTCCTTGGTTTGTTTGGTACTGCTTGATGTAAATTAAAAGCAGCTTGTCAAAAAGCTATTTTGTTTTAACACATATTTGCTTTCCAATCATCATGGAAAGTCTGGAAATATCAGGGAATTTCAAAAGCGTGATTTCCAGGGCAGGAAAATCAATTAATGAACTGACAAAGCAACAATAATAACAATAAACTTATGTGCCTCTTCAGTCCTTTGGAAAAGTCCTGAACATTCATTGATCAAACAGTGTAGGAACACTGACCCTGGCTCGATTACTGACCACTTATTAGATAGTCTTTATTAATTCCATTGGCAAGAACAACTGTCCTTCACTCTCTTAAACACACGTGGAGTGTGTATTCTAATTTATATGGTCATAAATGCAGTCCCACCGCAGCACACCTGGGCCTGTGGTGTCGTCACGGATGTGGGCGTGGCGACGGCGCTGGTCAGAGGCCGCGAGAGCTAGCGCAGGAATTCCCGGTGATGATGTACTTTACTGGAGTTTGTCCGGTAATGTCATGAGTGAAAACGTCTCGGAAACCAGCTGGTCTACGCCGCTCAGATGAGAAGAACACACCAAGAGGATTTTTTAAGGGTTTTGAAGAAAAAGTAAACCTCCAGGAGCGTCTGTCTGGATGAAATTGACAGAAAGACGTTAGGATAGAATATAAACAGAACATCACAGCGGTCAGGTAAGTTACTAAAAGTTATTACGAACTGTTTTTATTAAGTGGGAACACATTGAGACTGTCTGGGATATGAAAAAGAAAAAGAAAGACGTTATATTTAAAAGGAGTAACACCGGTCATATCTTTTAACAAGTGCCATCGACTAAGAGCAATAAACGGACACGAAAATGTACCGTTTCCTGCATTATACAGTTTTTCTCCCCCAAAGAATGATTCCAAAAATGCAAATGTTAAAATGTTTAATCATCCCTTATGTTGTTAAATACTTAATTGTGCGTGTGCATGTGTGTGCGTTACCGGTTCTGTATTCATTCTGTTAACAATGACAGCAGTTAAGAGTAAAGAAAAGGATTAGGAGCAGGAAATGCTATTTGGATACTGAGAATGTGTAATTGAGTGTGCGAGAGAAAGCTCTTTATGTCTGGCCCTATATCTGTAATCTCCAGGGGCCCCTGTGCTACCTGAGACCTTTGTGAGGGCCTGCTGGTTTTCTTACCTATGGAGCTCTGTTTAAAAACATGACTTCATGGAGAGAGAAAAGAGGGAGAGAGAATGAGCAAAGAGGATTGAACCAGGGAAAGCAGAGGTTAGGTGTGAAACTGACACAGAAAAGATCATACTAAGTAGGATCAGGATCTTTTTGTGGTGGAGATGGGGAAAGTGACAGATGAATGTATAACATAATAGAGACAAACGTGGGTCTGTTAATAGATAGCATTAAATAATAGGCTCTTAAATGAGTGTTCATATATAGCCTATAAAAATACTAAATTATTTTTAGATAAATATTATTTATATTGTAATAATTAATTTCAATAATTTTATTTACTAAAATTGTTTATTTTTACAGTTTATTATTATTATTTATTTTGAATAAATTAAAAAAATACTGCTGCTGACCTATAAATGGCAATGAAATGGCATATATGGCAATAAGAAAATTGGAAAACATTAAATGGAGGTCAGTGAACCCAGTGAATGTGTGTGGCTTGAGTCTTAAGTATGTTAGTGGCAGTTGTTGTTAACTGCGTCATTACGTGGGGGGAAGTACCGTAGAATAAATGTGGCGTAAACAAGGACGCTCACAATATTTCATGCTGCAAATATGATGGGAATGCTTTCTTGGAACTCTCTAACTTTAAATCAGTTCCATTTTATTTTGCTGACCTAAAGATCATTCCTGAGATTCTCAGGAACAGTTGATCTGATTGCAAACGCATTGATTTCTTGTGAGGAACCTTTTGAAGCGAGGTCATTCCCTGCATCCAAGTGTCAGTGCTTTTGATCTTTTGACCTTTTAGAGTTTCTTGGACTAATGGCTTTACAATGGTTCTTCAGGTTATTTGAATATGATCTGCTGTATATATTTGAGACCTTGAAGTGCTTTTCGTTGGTTAATCTTGAGTTGATCAAAGTCTGCCGTAACAGGAAACCCCTTAACCTCGGCAAACAGAGATCTAGTCATTAGTAAGAGCTATTCAGCATGTTAAAGAGTTAGAGTCAGAAGAGTTAGTCAGAACCCCCTTCTGAGAATACATGCGGCCTTCTTCACAGCGAATAAGAAAAGAAAGGGGATAAATAGAGTTGAGGTTGACAAACTGGAGGGGGCGAAGGGCATGTTTATAGTCACTTGGTGACTGACAGCACACAAGGGGTGGCAAGGGGGGTAGACATCTTGGAAGTGAGAAGGCACAAGGAAAATGAAGGTAACAAGGTTCTTCTAAACTTTTTTGCCCCTTATTGTTTATATTAAAGATGAAATGTGTATTTAAAAGGATAGTCCACCCAAAAATGAAAATTCTGTTATTTACTCAACCTCTCAAATTTGTATGACTTTCTTTCTTCTGTGGAACACAAAAGAAGATATTTTGAAGAATGTTGGTGACCAAAAAGCTTCGGATCCGATTGACTTTCATATGGACAAAACTAAACAAAACCCGAAACTGCTTGGTTACCAACATTCTTCAGCATGTCTTTTGTGTTCACGAAAGAAAAAGAGTCATACGAGTTTGGAATGACATGAGGGTTAGAATTTTACCTTTGGGGTGGACTATCCCTTTAAATAATACTTTATCTTTAATATAAACAATAGAGGTTTGCAATGACATGAGGGTGAATAAATGATGACTTAAATTACATTTTTGGGTGGACTATCCCTTTAAAATAGAGCAGTGTGAACATTCTTAAAAACATCTCCTTCTGTGTTCTACAGAAGCAAGAAAGTCATACAGGTTTGAAAAACATGAGAGTGAGTACAAAATTACAATGTTAATTTTCCTGGTCAACTGTTACTTTAAAATGTAAGGTGCATTGACTTCTTTGATGGCCAGGAGTGTCTGAGTGAGTGTGCGTGTCACTTTGATTCAGTTGTGATGTGTAGACATCAGCTACGCTTTCTGCAGTACAATTCAGAGGCTCCATTGAAATGTCAAAAGTGCATTTGCCTCGGTTTTGGATGCTAATCCAGTTGCTAATGGTGACAACTTTCGGGTGAGTCATGAACTCAACGCAGTGTACCAATGATGCACCTGCAATCACCACTGATTCCACACACACAAACACATGCGTATGTATACACACTCGTATGCAGCTGCCGACCTGTAGTTCACCCTGACTCATTATACGCTGTACTTTCTCCTATTGTCCGGCATGTTTGTTCTTTGGGAGAGGGACCCGGTATGAACATGACATCAGTGGATTATGAAAGAAGGGAGGGGAATATCAAAACATAGGCTGTAAGAAAATCGCAGGACATTTCAAAGAAAGCTTGGAAAGAAAGTTGTTGCCTTTCGGCCATCACAGCAAAATGTTGCGTGATTCTTAGAGAGAAATGAACAATACATGCTTTGTTTTCATGCTGGTTTTACTTTGCATTCTTCTTCTATTAACAATAATAATAAAAATTACTATTATTATTATTATTATTATTATTTATTTTTAAATAATTAAAAAATTAATGAAGTGATGTAACTTAATGAAAATATTATAATACTGTAAAACTGCTTTGAAATAATCTAAATTTAAGTAAAATTTACTTGAGAGATATATTATACACTCTTATTCAAAAGTTTGGGGTCAGAGATGGTACATTAAAAAAAAATGTTTTTAAAAGGTCTCTCATAGTAATACAAGGCTCCATTCAATCAAAACTGCAGTAGCCTAAATATTGTGAAGTATTTTTTTATTAAATTTGTATGAAACAAATTATAAGAAGTTATTTTATGTAATTTATTTCTGTCATAGCAAAGCTGAATTTTCAGCAGCCGTTACTCCAGTCTTCAGTGTCACATTATCCTTCAGAAATCATTTTACTATTTATAAGAAACATTTCTTATTGTGGTGAAAATAGTTTTGCTGCTTAGTATTTTTAAGGAAACTATGATAATTTTGTTCAGGATTCCTAAAAAGAACAATATTTATATTAAATGGAAAAAGAATAACAGCTTTTATTTAAAAAAAACCCCCATCAAAATAAAGCATCCTTGCTGAATGAAAGTTTTAATTTCTTTAAAAACATATAATATAAAAAAAATGGTATAATATAACCAAATGTTTTGTCAGCGAACCCCACAATCTATAACAGTCACATTTATTCAATTAAATTTATAATGGTTAGACATATAAGCTAAAATTCCATCCCAAACATCAATTTGTTTAGTGTTTTTTAAAGCATTCCAACCAGCACAGCAATGCAACATTGGCAAAACCAGTGGTATTTGAGGCACACTATTTGTTTATTTGACCAATGGCAGATGGACTGGAGTGTTTAGGAAACCTGATTGAAAACGGTCACTATTTTTTTCAGCCATGCCATTGCAGTGCTAGCAGTGCAGAAATCACACACTTCACCTTTAAAGACATCAGATATATTCAATAAAAATCCACTGTCCACTTCCACGCCTCTATTGAGCAATGAAACGGTGGTAATTTGATCTATCCATTGTTTGGGGCTAGACTCTAAAGTTAGGGTGGATACAGAGAGAGGAGGTGGAAGAGGAGCGAATGTACACAAGAAAGAGTAAATGTATCAGTGAAAGGACTGGAAAAGAGGCCCAGGAGCAGTGGAAGAGTGAAAGACTAAGAAGGAGGGGTCAGAGGGTGTATAAAAGACAGAAAGTTGCTGTTCTCGTGTGTCTGGAGGAAAAAAGCGCTGGCTGCTTTCATGGTGACATAATGTGATTATGGTATTATCAGTAATCTTGTGATGATCTTGTGGAATTTTAAAAGCTATGACATCTGTGTCGAGCAGATGTACACGAAGTCCAAAATAATGCCACACCTGCCAAAGGTGAAAATTTAGCAGCCAAAATATTAAATCCGTGTTTTATTAAAAAATATCTATTTGTTTCTATGACAAATTTAATTATTTAGTGATTTTGTCCTTGCATATTTGTGACTCAAGTTCAGGAAGAAGAAAAAAAAACATTAGGCATCCTGGATAAACCAGATTTTCCACTAACATTTTCGTCTGTTGTCTTGAATCAGATCTTTTGAATCAGATCACATGTTTATTCAATGAATCAGTTGATCCATTTCACAAAATACGAATGATTCGTTCATGAATCGACTCGATTTGGTTCTTGAACTTATTGACTCAGTGTTCCAGTTTCAGTGGAACTGCCCACTTTAGAAGACGATTGTCAGTGAATTAAAGCTTTAATGAAGTCCACAAGTTCTATGGACCACTTTTAAGATCCTTTTATGGTGCTTTTGTTTCCTTTTTGAAGTTTGGCACATACAGTTCTTTGTTTTACGTGGTTTAGAGCAACAGGAGATTGAATAAATGACAGGAAGTCTTTAAAAAAACTGTCATAGGATAGTAGAAACGTACTGTATTTAAGAACAAAGATGCATTTTTGATAAGCATTTTACTTTGCAATGACAGTTTTGGTTACTAGGAAACAAAACGATGAACTTTGACCTCTTCGATCGCTACAGTCTATCTTTTCTACAGTCTGTTCACTTTCTCTCATGGTACATGCTTGCACACAAAGGTGTGGAACAGTTTAGTAACAGCCTTATCTCAGACTGTGTCTTTGTGACGTGTACATTCATAGACAAATTATTTGCAGAGCATTACTCATTTTTTAATGTTCGCTGCAAACAGGAAAACTCGAGAGGGACAGAAGCCATTTTACTGGAGAGGAAATGGTTTTATATGTGTGCTTCACATTGGTTTCCTAGTAGAATGGGAATAAAGAAAAGGATGGAAGAGGAACCACTCCAGACGATTTCACAACAGTGTTATGTAATAAGCGATAACCATAGAGACCGAGGGGAAGAAAGCAAGAAGGAGGTAAAATGAGAGATAAACAGACTCTTGGAGTGAAAACATTCACCAAAGCTGTTCCCAGCCCATCACTCACTTTCCATAAACTCCCTATAATTTGAACACTGTAAGGCTGTGACACATTTTTTATGAATTGTGAAATGGCCTAGCTTTTGGCCTAGATGGGATGAATTCTCTCATGTGCTGGACTTTTATTGCAGTTGTAAACTGAACTGTGATATGATATCAGATAACAGGCTTATTTACACTGCAAAAAAGTTGTTACATATGCTAGAAATACTGGGTACATCTAATTAACTGGTTTTATGAAAGTCAAAAATATTTTATATGACTGAATAACCTGACTATGTTAGGTTATACCAATAATAGTCATTTTTAAGGGTCGCATAAGGTTAAATAAGGACCTTACAGCAAGAACGGACTTAAAATTTTCATCTGGCAGATGATAAACACACCAGGTAAAACTGCATAGAATTACACTGTAGGAGAGACCTGAGTCATATCTAGAGACTTAAGTGTGGGCTCTTTTGACTTTTTGCTTGAATGCAGCCACCTAGCATCCAGCACACCTTAGAAACCGGATAACAATGTGGAAAAACTAATCAGCAAACCTTAGCAACCATATAATGCCCTGGTAACCATTCATAGCATTGTGCAAGCACTGATGCACTACGAGCATTTACTGTACGTGTAGAGCACAGGTGGTTTATATCAGTGTTGAGGAAGCTACTTTGAAACTGAAACGTTATTAAAAATTTGAAGTAGTCAAGCTACAGTTTTGAAAATGTTAAGTATACTATAAGCTACAAACAAAAAAGTAGTACATTAAAGGAATTGAGCAAAATACCTATTGTTAGAAGTAAAAAATATACTATCCAATGGCATAATCAAACGACCAGATCCTGTGTTTTTAGATACAGCATCATTCTGTGGGCAACTTTATACACATATTTACAGTATACTTGCAATATATACTGTATAGCAAATCTCAACTGCCTGACTGCTTTTATTGTCGCAAAATGTAAACTATATTATCACCCAGCTCTATACTGCTAAATGTGACTATAAGGCATTAAAGGGATAGTTCACTCAAAAATTAGTTTCTTTCTTCTTTTGAACACAAAAGAAGATATTTTGAAGAATGTGGGTAACCAAACAGCCATTGACTTCAATAGTATTTTTTTCGATATCTACCGTCAACTGTTTGGGTACCCACATTCTTCAAAATATCTTCTTTTCAGCAGAAGAAAGAAACTTAACAGGTTTGGAACGATGTGAGGGTAAGTAAATGATAACAGAATTTTCATTTTTGGGTGAGTTATCCCTTATAATATTATAAACATTAACATCATGATTTCATGTAAAGCTGCACTGAAATAATGTGTATTGTGAAAAGCGCTATACAAATAATTTTGACTTTAGTCATGGCTTAGTGGTGGTTTGGATGTGTAACCGGTGTATTAGATATGACTTCTTCTATTATGTTTTTATTTTATTGAGCTGTTTACTCAAGCACATTTTTTCAGTAATAGTAATGTTTTATTTTGATCTCTAGGGGGAGTAGTGAAGCTATAATCTGAGTATGGGCCCTGAGGAGCTGCCTGACCTTATGGACACGGTATGAATTTGTGCATATGTGTGTCTGTCTGAGGAAAGAACCATATGTGTGCCAATAATTTTTCATTATTTGTTCATTCTCTCACTCATTACACCCAGATGTCGAGCACTCCTCCTCCCTCTCCTCGTCCTGTATGTTTCTCATTCTCACCTCCTCACTGCTCTCCACCGGTCGTGACCTTACGCTCCCCTGCCACTCGTCACCTGACTCAGCTCGACCCCTGGAGGAGACACAGCTGGGAACCTGGAGCTGTGGCACAGGGATATCCACCCAATGACACACGCAGGTAAAAAACACATTTACCTCTATGACACTTTAGCACTTCAGAATGGTCCAAGTGTGCGCTACCTTAATTTAAAAAAAAAAATTTTTTGGCTAATTTGGCTTTATCTGTACTGACATGTATTATCATGATGGCCAAACATTATATAATTTGTGTGTAATTTCAGATATATATTTTATCATGTTAAATTGTAATTTATTACATGTTAATAATATTTTTTATTAAAACATGCTATATTTTATCATTAACTCTTTTCTGTTTTAATATATTATATATATATATTAATCATATTAATATATATATATATATATATATTAGTGCTGTCAATCGATTAAAAAAAATTAACTAATTAATCGCACATTTTTCTAAAATTAATCGCGATTAATCGCGATTAATTCCACCTAACATTAAAGTTTTTAAATATACTTTTATATTGCAATAATTTCGCATTCAATCTTCAAATGTACAATGTACAAACAACATAAAGACAGTATATTTTTAATATTTCTTTAATGGCATCTTTTTTATGATTGAAGGCCAGCATCACTGATATCAATACTACTGATGTCTCTATAAAATAGTTTTTTCCCCTGAATATTTAACCATTGACTGTAGCCAGTCAGCATTACAGTATAATTTAGATCTATAAATTTTAACATTTATTAGACTTAACTTCTAATTTAAGTGAACTTAAAACAATCATCACATGAACCTATTATAATAAATTACATATTTAGCTACTTGTGCCCTTCAGCAGAAATATACAGAAAATGAATACTTACCAAACACTAAATTCTAAATTAAATATAGATGAACCCCTTAAAGCTATAAAAGTTATTGATTTCCTCTTTTTTTCTTTGGTTCTTGGATTAATAGACATCACAGCAGCTGGTTATTAGCTTATTTGCCTGCTATAGCTTTAAAAGCTGCTACTGCTGAACGTGACGCGGCTCTGACATGCGTCTTATTTTCTCACAAATCTCTTTACCTTTTCTGACCCACTTCAGGTCTTAAAAGTCTCTACTAATGAGCGGACGAGTTGAATCGGGTGTTTTAGATGAGGGAGACCGTGCTGGGGTGCCTCAGGATAGTTTTTAAAACCATTTCAGAGACATGTTCTTAAATGTGACGCATATATAACATATTGCATGCATGCACGCAGTTTTAAGGCAGCTTTAATCGCTTTTGTGGTAACTTCATGCCTTAACTGACGGCATAACTAGGACATTGCACGCACGTAGTTTCTTTCGCTGTTTGATATGAAATGATACAGGCTACAGCGCGCGCAGTTGCGAATGGGGTGGCCAACCCTAGCTCCGCCCCTGCGTTAATTGCGTTAAATATTTTTAACGCGTTAATCAGAAAAAATTAATCGCATGCGTTAACGCGCTAAGTTTGACACCACTAATATATATATATATATATATATATATATATATATATATATATATATATATATATTATAACTTATTTTTTCCTGTGATGGCAGAGCTGAATTTTCAGCATCATTATGCCAGTCTTCAGTGTCGCATGCTCCTTCAGAAATCATTCTAATATGCTGATTTGCTGCTTAAGTAACATTTCTCATTATTATCAGTGTTGAAAACAGATGTGCTGCTTTGAGGAAAACATGATGCATTTTTTAAGATTCATTAATGAATAGAAAGAACAGCATTTATTTGAAATACAAATCTTTTGTAAAAATTAAAAATGTTTTTACTGCTTTTTTTTAACAGTTTAATGCATCCTTCCTGAGTTAAAGTATTGATTTCTTCAAAAAACAAATCTTAGTGACCCCCAAATTTTAAATCATATAATATAACCAACTGTTTTTGTCAGCAAACCCACACAACCTAAATTATGCTCTTGTACTTCTCTTACCCTTATTATATTTAAATGATTATATATTTACCTATTTAATTTTTTGGTTAATTTTTTTACTGTTTTATTCTAGTTTTTGTTTTATTTCATGCCGTGTATTAGTGCATGTAGTCTTTTGGGATGCACTACTAGTTGCATCAGAAATGCAATATATAAATAAACTATTGGACCATTTTAATTTAAAACAAAAAATATATATATACACTATAGGCTTCCTGGTATTTGCTTTTATTCTTACTCCATGTTCTGCTGTATTACTCTTTCTCTCTCACACACACATTCGTCCATGGCTGTACTGATATAGGGCCTCTACTGTGTCACTCTGTGGACTATTATTGTGAGATCACCACCAGCCAGTGCCAATGTACTCAGTGAGGAGGCAGAGACACACACACACACACACGCATAGATAAGAACACACACAGACATACATAGGTCTCTCCAATAAGGATCTAACATTACACTGCAGCGTGGGTCATTTTCAGGTTAGCGTTAAAGATGTCGACTTAAAATCATCCAAAGGAAGAGGAAAGAGTGAGACTGAAATTTTAAATCTATAATGTTATGAGTTTGTATATATGTGTGCTCACGTATGTGTAGGTTTGTTTATGCTATTGCAGATGTCCTGTGGAACTTATAATTTGTGGTACTTTGTAATGATAGCCATCGGAAAACAGAACAAAAACAAGTCTGACCTTCAATTACTTACCTTGTTGTGTCATGTCATGCAATAACAATGTATGTGAATTCAGTGTTCATTCTCTTTTTTTAGTGTGAGTCTTGAAGATCTGGACCCGGATGAGATGTCCTTAGTGCTGAACGGTGCATTGAGGTCAAAAAGAGCTCGTGAAGCCCGCAGGTCTGTCACTCAAGCCTCCTTGACGTCACTTACTGAGGAGGAAGTTGGAGCAGAGCTTCAGGAACATCATCGATCAGCGCTGGAGGTTAGAACACGCACAAAGGACATTAATATGTACTGTATACTTATAGTTGGTAGCCACCTTTCAAGATCAAGATGGAATATGTTTTGGAAAAGTGGACAAAAAAAAACAACAAAATGAAGAGTTTCAGCCTCTAGTTTTGTACCTTATTTAATGGATTTGATATTCTTATTTCCATTCTTGCACTGCTCTTCAAAATTTTGGGGTCAGTAAGATTACTATTACTTACTTAATTTCATTACCTATTTATTTATTTAGAAATAAATACTTAGATTCCACAATGATGCATTAAATTGATCAGAAAAGTGGCCAATTTTTTTGTAACAATGTGAAAGTCTTTTCAAATAAATAATTTTCATGGCCAGAAAAAAAAGTATAATCATTTTAACACTATCAAGTAACAATATTATATTAAAACTATTATACAAAATATTAAGCAGCACAAATGTTTTCAACATTGATAATAATAATATTAATAATAAATGTTTCTTGAAGACCAAATAAGCATATTAGAATGATTTCTGAAGGATCATGTGACACTGAAGAGTGGAGTAATGACTACCCAATATTCAGCTTTGCCATCACAGGAATAAATGACTTTTTTTTATTAATAATAATTATTAAAATATATTAAAACAGAAAATTGAAATTGTAATAATGATATAGCTGTTTTTGACTGTATTTCTGTACTTCTTTCAAAAACATAAAAAAACATACTGACCCCAAACTATTGAAGAGTAGTGTTTATAAAATATTTTAGTTTTAATTAGATAACTGCTTTGTAAATCTCTCCCTCAGGAGCAGTCCAGTCAGATGCATGGCTGCAGTGTCTCCGCCCCCAGCCTGTGTATGATGCAACAGATGCCTAGAAGCTCCGCCCCTCGCCCACGCTCCTACTGCCACGGTCAGTTCAGTGTTTTTGGGGTTTCCAGCTTGTACACAAATTAATTCAAATGAAACCATTCATTTATATTTCCTATGTGGTTCTTTCGCTCACTTTTTTGTGTATTTAATGTTGTTTTTATTATACAGTTTTCCCCTTAAAAATAAGTGTTAAAATAATTTATGTCCACTATGTTTCTGACTCTTTATTTATGACCGTTCTATCGTGCTCTGAAACTGAAACTGATATTAAGAAGAGAGCATTACGTCATGTGCAATCCAAGTTCTGTTTCCTCAAATCAGTGAGAATATTTTTCTTATCTTGTTCGCTGTGATCTAGAGAGTGTTTCGTACCACCAGATTGGAGGATCATCTCACAGGTGTGTCTCAATCCTCACTTGTTTTAATCATAAATAGCCTAACATATTCAACTGGAAATATCCATACTTTTAATTCACTTTTTCTTTCTGATACAGTATAGACAGTGAGTTTGCTGCTCCAGGCTGGGACATAGATAGAGGGCAAATAAAGGCTGAGGGATACGAAAACAAAGAGGACGCATCAGGAAATCGTCTGGAACGAACACTGAGCTTCCTGCGCAAGATGACTGCTAAAAGCAAGGTAGGGGCATGGCTTCCTGTCCACTCCTGTGTTTAGTGTGTCAAAAGGCAAAGCGACGTTGGCAACAAGTATCATTTCTGGTTGGTTGTTTTTTTTAATCTGTTATCATCAGAAGTGAAGTGTTACCAGTTGCATATGGCATTTTGCTCATTTTAGTTAAGGAGAGAGGGGGCAGTGTAGTGAAACTGGACAATAGTGCAATTCCAGTCCAACAGAGGGCAGAGTAAGACAGTCCTGCTGAACAGGCAACTGGATAATTGAGAAAAAACCCTGTGTCTACCTCCTCCACTTGTTCTCTGTAAAAATGTAAGGTTTTGCTGTTATTATCAGTTCTCAAGATAATAATACTCACTCTATACATTCATTTAAGCTCCCAGCTGAAATTCCACAGCTTGGTTTGTGCTCAGCTTCTCATGAATCATAGGAGCCTGTCAAACACTGACTCACTTAGTAGTCAGCTAAAATTTCTCAGAAAGTACCACAGAGTTTGCAGGTTTGACATCTTATCAAAGCCATAATCATTTCTTTTATTAAATTCAGAAAAGTTCCAGCAGCTTCATGCCTTTTTGTGTTTGAGAGACGGCCTTTCTTCTGTGGAAAACAAAAGACATTTTGAAGAATGTTGGTAACAGTTTTGGTTACCATTGACTTCCATTGTATAGACAAAAAAAGCAGAGACATTTCATAAAATATTTTATTTTGTGTTCCACAAAAGAAAGAAAGTCTTACATGTTCTGAATGACATGAGGGTTAGTAAATGATGACAGAATTGTCATTTCTGTGTGAGCTATCCCCTTAATTCAAGTGATCTATAGGCTGGTTTAAGAAACACTCATTGAACCATCCGAAAGTACTGTACAACATTAGTTAACATGATCTTGGGCGAGTGATATGCAGTATTATTGTGAAACCCATATGACAAAATAAATAAATCAAATCACCTTTTGTAGTTGTTTTAAGGATGGATGGCAATCAAAATACTGTCTTTGACCCAGTTCACTACTACAGTATGACACATGAGGAAGCAGGATTTTATGGTTGAGTGATGACACGTCTGAAGATGACATTGTTTTTGAGTCAGTATCGCAGTGCTTGTGAAACAAAGTCCTCGTTTATTCACTTTAGTGTTAGTCATGTTCTTGGACTGTCAAATCTTTAGAAGTCTGTTTCAGAGGAAAAAATAAAAAGGTAATTATGAGGACATTAACTGTGAGAACTTATAAAGAGATTTGAATTTGTTTTTAATTACATTACCATTCAAAATTAAGGTTCATTTATTTGAACAAAAATATAGTTATAACAGTAATAATTCAGTTATAACAGTAATTCAGCAAAGCTGAATTTTCAGCAGCCATTACTTCAATCTTCAGTGTCACATAATACTTCAAAAATCATTCTAATATGCTGAGTTGCTGCTCAAGAAACATTTCTTATTATCAAAGTTGAAAACTGTTAATATTTTATGTGGAAATTGGGATTTTTTTTTTTTCATGATTCTATAATAGATAGAAGTTCAAAAGAACTTGGTAGCATTTACTGTAACTTGTTATCATTTACTGTAACTTATCATATATATATATATATATATATATATATATATATATTCACTTATGTTATAAATAAATAAATACACACACACGTGTGTGTGTGTGTGTGTGTGTGTTTATGTATTTTATTATATTTTCAATTTCTCATTGCAGACATGTATAAAATATGTATGAAATATCTACTTCCTGACATGGAAATAGACTTTCATGTAAACTTTCCCATGTGTCAGTTCAAACCAATATAAACTTACAAGGTCAAGACTTGTCACATTCACTGAGTTATCATTTAAACACATACTCTTATCTTCACAGCTAAAGGTGTTTAAATTGTGGGTCTTTCCATGACATCATGCCACTAAAAATCACACACACTCTTTCTTTGTAGATCTTAAGGGAGCGTCGACAGAATTGGCACTCGTGATTAGTCGTCCACTTTAGGGAATGAGATTTTCATGCCAGGCCCGCAGGCTCCAACACAAACAGTCCAGCAAAAGACGGGAGGAGTTTTATGAGACAGCCTCTATCTTTATAAAGCAAGCTGGAACGTTCGCTTAAATAGTCTCATCTTGTTTTTATATAGTTTTTTTTAAATCGCATTACCAGATTTATAGTACAGTCTACAGTTTTCTCTAAATACATGTTATTTGAGTGTTAGTAGCACACTTCTGTCTGAGGTTTTGTTCAAAATGTTCTTCTGCATTATATGGTTATGCATTTGATAGATCACAACCATATGATCAGCTGAGAAGCACAGACCAGCGTTCATGTGACTAGACTTCCTTGGAAGCGCTTTCTGCTTTTCTATCTCTCTCTCAGTTCCAGACACTTGCGTGTGTACCCACACACAAACAATCACACGGGTCCAGTCAGCTCTTTGAAGCCTGATCTGACCCCATACACACACAAGGAAGAAGCTTGTGAAAGGACAGACCACAGACACAAACTCGAAGCAGCATGACCGGGTTTGTTTTTAACTCTGTTAGCCTTTAGGAATTAATTCTTTACCATTGAGAGGGCAAACTTTTTTTTTAAATTTACTGTATGACCTTTTTAGATTTTAAAAGTGATTTTAAACTTTCAGATAAGGCTTTGTCTTATTATTAAACTTATAATTTGTAGCGAAAGCTGTGCAGCAAATATACTTATTGAGTGGTATACACCACAGTACAGAGATGTGTGTGTGTGTGTGTATGTGTGTGTGTGTGTGTGTGTGTGTGTGATGATTATTAGCTGCAAAGTAAACAGTCTGGCAGAGTCATCTCATCGTCTGGCCCGTTTCCTCCTCCCATTATCTTTAACTCTTAGCCGTCCCCTCTGTTTTCCTTGTATCGTTCAGTTGTTCTTTCTTTCCCATCACTCATAAACTCGCACAATTTCTCTTTTCTGCACCCCTTTACATTTACGCCTTAGCAGATGAACGTTAAGCATTACACATTACAAACTTCCTTTCTTACAACAGTCTCATAAAATGCATTTCATAAAGTGGGAAATACCCAGTGAGTGCAGATGGACACCTGCTATTGAAATATTACTGTCAGGATTTTTTACTGGCAGTCATTTTTCAACAACTGTGTCTCCCCTCAGTGTTGGCCATTTGCTGCACTGCTTACTCCAAGCTGTTGGGAGACTAATAAAACCGCGGAGGGGCCCGTGGGGTGGAGCACAGGGCCTTTTTTAGGTTATAAAGCCTTTGCACTGCTTTGGCAATCCCACTACAAGAGCAAACATCTGTGAAACATGTGTCTGCAGGAGCCCCTCCCACACCCCTGCTGAAAGACTGGGATCTGGACTATTTTGAAATGGAAAGGTGAATGAGATTTTAAAAAAAATGGGTGCACAATTGTTAGAAAAAGTTGTCTCCTTTTTTATTTTTTTTTATTTATTGATGTGATTTTAAAAAATTATGTTTAAAATTCTATATGTGATATATATTGTAATATATATGAAACGTATAATAAAAATTATATATGTAATTATTAATTTATAAAATTATTAATATGTACGTGTGTGTAATAAATATTGACTAATAAATATTGAAACAAATAATTCTGTATTGCATATATGCTAGCCTTTTTTTTATTGACAGTGCAACAAGAACAAAATATAACTTCTTCTTAACTTCTATGATTGATGCTGCCTCTCTTTGCCAAAATTAGAAATCCACTCATGAATACAAATGTGCATGCACACATTCACCTTAAGGCATCACGTTGTGTTGTGTGACACAATCTGTGCTGAATGACAGGCCTCGTGGGCTTCAGCCTCCAGAACCTGGTCATTATCTCTGCAGAAACACACAGACACACACAGTCCTCACTATAACTCATACTGTCTTAAACACACACAGAAAAACACATTTTCCCGTCTGCCGCAGAAAGCAGCTCTGAAGAGAGCCTCCTCTATAGAGTGGTAACCCACAGCAACGCTCCCTCTCTCTTTCTTTTTCATTCTCTCTCTTTCTATCCATCTATTTCAGTGTAGAGTCATGGCCACATCTAACACCCACTATCATTGTAACTACCAGCTTCAGTTGAATGTAAATTAATGCAAAATGCACACAATACATAAATGAGCTCTATTTCTTGGATCATTTAATCTATAGCTATGTAAAATCACAAAAGAACCTGTTTGCTCTTCAATCAGGAGACTTGGAGATCCAACTATCTTTCATTTAATTATCAACTTTGTCTTAGATGTTTCTCTTAAAATAGGATGACATTCTTAAATTACATTGAAAACAAATGTATATGTATAAATGTATATTTGAGTTCATATTGCAATTTCTGGCACAATTTGAGACCTTGGCCTTTACTCAGGAGCAAAAGCTGATAAGCAGAAGACAAGTTTTCAGTTTGTTCTCCATTTAAATCTAATTCCAGAAATGTATTTTTTAATTAAAAAATTTAATTTTATTCTGTTCTATTGAATAAACAGTTTAACCCTAATATTTGCATTTCAGATACACTTCCGATGTATCGAAGCTTATATTATTATTATTATTATTATTATTATTATTATTGACTCATTTTTAATTTTTTTTTCAAAAACATTGAAAATAATTATGAAAAGGCAGATTATTTAAAAAAAAAATAGCAAAAAAGTGAAAATATCAAAGATGAGAAATTGAAAGTGGAATTTATTTATTTATTTATTTATTTAAAAGTAAGAGATAATGTAAAAAGAGTGGGAAAAAATGGGATATAACTTTTAAAAAAATTGAAATTGTATTTATTTATTTATTTTTCAAATACATTGAAAGTAATTGTGAAAAGGCAAAAATAGCAAAATTGATTTTTTTTTCCAAATGCATTAAAAGTAATTATGAAAAAAGCAAAAAAATAGCAAAAGTTATAGATAATGTAAAAAAGGTGAAAAAAGAAAAAAAGTGGGATATAATTAAAAAAAAATAATTTATTTATTTATTTTCTTTCTTTCTAAATACATTGAAAGTAATTGTGAAAAAGCAAAAATAGCTAAATAGAAACAGAATTTATTTGTTTTTTTCAAATACATTGAAAATAATTATGAAAAAGCAAAAAATAGCAAAAGTTAGAGATAATTTTAAAAAAGTGGGGGGGGGGGAGTGGGATATAATTTTAAAAAGTTAAATTTTATTTGTTTGTTTGTTTGTTTGTTTTCTGAGATCAAATGAATGATGAATAACAAGATTAGCCTATAAGATCAGTCAGTGTACTTGTTGAACTGGCACTGATTATGAAGTGGCATCTCGCTTATTAGCATTTGTTAGCATAGCTTGCAGCGGACCGCTCCAGTAACATCAGCATTATCCGAGTACAGAGGCAGCCCTCCAATACTCACTGAAGACAGAGTATTCATCATTATTGATTCAGTCAGGAGTGCTGCAGGGGTTGAAATCTGACTGCTAATAAACAACGTAACTGGTCCCATGCCACAGATTTGTTATTACCAACACAAGGAAGAAAGCTTGTGTGCATGAAATTAAAGAAATCGTGAGTAAGAGGGAGAGGGAGAACAAGTGTTGAAACACTTGTGTGGAAGTCCGCCCACAGTGCAATCTGTCCTTCCTCAGAG
>JAFVLL020014642.1:0-19701 GCA_021397915.2 Tor tambroides | reverse complement strand
CCATTAGCATCTCGCTCAAAAATGACCAAAGAATTTCGATAATTTTCCTATTTAAAGCTTGACTCTTCTGTAGTTACATCATGTACTAAGACCGAAAAGTGGTGTTCCTTTAACAAACTGGTTAAAATAACTGATTCACCAGTTTGTTTGTGTAATCACACAGTGACATCATGTACAGTATATGGAATTATATTATAAAGCACCCAACAAGGATGTCTAAAGCATATAATGTGAATAAAATAATCTTAATCAACTTACCTTTTTACATTGAGAAAACATAAAAAACTTCATTTATGCACTCGGTTCACAAATGCGCATATCAGCGGCTCATCTGTCTTCGGTCTGAGTCACAACGCTTTCCTCAGTTCAGTGACTGTTGGAAGAACTGGAGTGCTAAATGAGTTGGCAAAAAGCAGCATCATATACGTCATATATTGATACGCATATACAATATATTGATTAAAGACCTAAAAATCTTCTACTGTTCTACTGAAGGAAAGATCACATCTTGGATGGCCTGAGGGTAAATTAACAGCAAATTTTCATTTTTTTGGGTGAACTGTCCCTTTAATCCAATCCACCTGCATACTGTAGGTTCAGTCTTAATGTATGTACAGTATACCACTTATGCATTGATTCAATCCACCTTCAGGTTGTGCTTTACACTGCAGACCACAGATTTAGAACCAATGTTTCTCTGCATTATGCTAAACTATTAACACATGAAAAAAGGTTAATGATCACAGGTGGCTTCCTCTCTGTGGGGAGAGTTTCCTGCACTCTGTTTCTGTGCAGATATTGATGGAGGCGTCAGAGAAAGTGATTTGGTGAATCTCCCCTCCCGCAGGTGCTGGAGCGTTTGGTGGAGGTGGCTGCTGTCTCAGCAGTGCTTCAGGTGGATAGTGTTGCAGTCTGCTTCGGTATCTGACGCTCCGCCGGGAGGGGAGACTGAAAATGAGAGGAGGGCTACAGAGAGGACAGATGGTGAAGACTTGGGTACAAGGAGCTGATTCAGGAGTTTTATTAGGCACTTTGAGACAATACCGATGCGGTACACTGCAGTGGAGTTTGCATTCATTAATATTCACACATGCATTTATGTTTGTATCGCTGGTCGTAATTCAATATCTCCTTGATTGAATTATGCCGTCTGATTACTAATGCTCTCCAAAACGGCATATTCATAATTGTGACAAATGGTTCAGCGGTCTAAACTTTTCATCAGCACATTTGGGTGTTTGTTAATAACAGAGTTATGGCTTTATCATTTTTTATTGAGAAAATGGCCATTTTTTATGATCATTTTGGTGGTGTCATTTCTTTTTATAAGATGACAGCTTGTTTGTTTTATGTACAACATAAAATGTGTTAAACTTTTCAACAAAAATACTGAGGAAAATGTTAATGTAGGGTTTCTTGATTTTATAAAACAATCTTTTAAGACAAAATTACTGAGGAAAATGTTAATGTAGGGTTTATTCTTTTTATCAACAATAAATATATGCATCATCACACTAATTAAACAGTTTTAATTAAAACATTCTGCGTGGAGATATAACAGGAAGCAAGTGGGGGGTGGGGGGGTGGTATGGGTCGGGAAAGGTCCACGAGGCGGGATTTGATCTTGGGACACTTGAAGCGCAATTGCACCATATGTTCTCATATGTTTAGCCATAGCAAAATTGACTGAAATTAATATGACACTGAAATACTGACTACATTTAAAGACATACTAATACTACTAAAAAAGTAAATAAATAACAATAAACATACATTTATATGTAAAGTCCGTAGCCTGCATTTTATATGCATTTGGCATGTTGATGTGAGAAATCCAGGAAGAACTTTTTGTTTAACTCAAAACATGACCTAGAAAGCATTTTTAGGCATCATAGGCATTTCTGATGCAAAATTTGCTCCAAAAGCTAGGCAGTATAATTACGCTGCCTTGTGTGCCGATTCTAAAGCTACGTCACACTTACATGTTTTGCAGAGAGAAGTCAATCCCAGAATGCACTGGGGGGGAAAAAAATCAGTCCAATATGGTCAAAAAAATTGAAAACAATTCTGATTATACAGGAATTCTTTCTTGCTTTGCAAAAAGAACAAAACACTAAGTTAGTACCAGCAAGAAATACCCTTGTAAACATGGTGAGAGACTTCAATCTGAAGTGTAAATTGCAAGGTAGATCTGAATAGTATCTAATATGAATCCAATTTGCTTTGTGTGTTTTACGACATCATGAAATATGCATGTGCATTCATAAAACAACACACCTGCACTGCAACAGTATTCCATCTCATGTGGGTGGTAGAAAGGTTGTAAGACAATGATGAATGACCTGCCACTCAGCGACTGACACACGGTGACACGGTGAACTCTGGGGAAAAAGTACAGAGGACACAGATTCACAGGGATCTTTGCTTTCATAAACCTGGTCATCATCCTTTCTTATCCAGCATAAACTGTATCACAGTTTAGAAATCAAACCTGCCAGCCATTGTGACAGTGTGCGGCTCTTCCTCAGAGAACATCAAATCATTTCATGCATGAGGGCACATGGGGATTCTCCAAATTGCTCTGGAAGTACAAACTTTCTCTTCAAATATTTACAGAGCTGAGAGAAACGGGGGGAGATATCATGGATGGATTTGCGAGGTAGACAACTGGAGGAAAGCGCTAAAGTATAAGACAATTTCTAAACAAGTCATCTCAGACTCTCTTTGGGGATGCACTCAACTCCCCGTGTCAGCTAGAAATATGAGGAACATCGCCAGCCTCCTGGCCTCAATAAGATGAGAAAGTGGAGTGGAAAAGGAAAAAAAAAGAAAACTGTTAGATACATCTGCTGCTAGCGTTGCCTTCACAGGCTACATCCTGCGAAACACTAGAGAAAAAGATAAACAATGACAACACATGGAGAACAAAACTCTACCACTGTTCTTCAAGCTAACTTCCTTCCAGTGGTGGGAAATAGAAGTAACTAAACAAGGGGAAAACTACCAACTTAACTACATTTTCCAGTAGCGTACATCAGCGTACAAGCTACTACTTCTAATGATTAGCTGTGCAAATGTATATGATACACTATTTTTTTCTGTCCCATTGTATGTTTGTTGCACTTATAAAGGTTCCGAAGAATGGTTTAAAGAAAAATTCTAATAATAAACATTCTAAAAACCTAAAGAATCTCCTTCCACTTTAAAAGGCACTTTCGTTAAATGGAAACGTTCCATGGATATAGATTCCAATATAACTCCAATTGTACTCATCTGAAAGAAGAAAGTCATATACACCTAGGATGGCTTGAGGGTGAGTAAATCATGAGATTATTTTCATTTGTGGGTGAACTATCCCTTTAAAAGATACTTTTGTGGAAAGGTTCCATGGATGCAAAAAGTTCTTCATGGAACCATCAATGACAGTAAAGAACCCTTATTTTTAAGAGTGTGGGATGGTTTGTTACAATGAAAGGGAGATTGAGTTATCTTCAAATGTCTGTGCAGTTGAGAATAGAAAATGTCTATCAGCTCTTTGCTAAAGAAAAAGCAGCTGGGAAGACAATACAACAGACTAAAGATGGCTTAAAACGGAGGAGGACAGCTTTTGTTTGCTGTGTGGCCTGCTTGTTGTTCTTGCGGGTATTGTGCATACACTGGTAGGGCCGCGCGGAGGCGTTTGAGCGTATTAGAGACTGAATTGATGAAGCATCTTAAGCATTGCATCATAACACATCAAACCCTGACCACACAGATGAATTAGCACTTCCACTAGGCAAGCAAACAATAATTCATCACCATCGGTCGTACTGAGGGACGCTTTGAGGAATGCTGAAATAGAAACTGGAGAAATGAAAAAGGGAAAAGTAGAGCAAGGAAAATAGCAAAATATCTGTTAATAAGACGAACAGGGACATTGTCATTTTGGAAAACTTTCAACAGTGATAAACGCACACTGGATGGATGAGATAATTAAATCCCATTGTGGGTGTTAATGTTTGAGGTTTCAAGTAGATAAGCACTGTGAACTAGGACAAATACTGATGTCGTAAGTCAAATGGGTTTGTAAAATACAGACAAAACCACAAAGTAATAAAGGAAAATTGTGTTACTTTTGGTAATACTTTTTCAATGTGACATTAAATTGCTGAAACCTGGTACTGACATTTAATGGTTTTTGCTAAATGATGCAAAAACAAGTGAAAAAACAAACAAACATGGTTTTGGTGCATATCACAAAGCTTGTCTTTCCATTAGATCAATCAAGACCCTCAATATAATTTCTATTGAGAACCTCCTAGACTGAAAAAAGTAAATATCACAAAAATACAAAGAAATGGAAAGTAACATACTGAATTAAATGTGATTTTTTTTAAACTGAAACAGTATTTCTTGTAAAACACACTCCAAAAATCCTTTAAAAATATTTTACAGTGTAATAATCCTTAGATTATCTAAATTTCATAATATCAACTATTTTAAAGCATTATACATCTTCAGCATTCAGTCTAAATTCAGGTCTTTAATGCAGAATCGCTGGACAGAGGAATAGCAATTAACTGGCAGATACGGTTAATATTTCCCTGTCTGAAATGCCACATCACCACAAATACGAGACACCAAAGGCCAAGTGTGGCTGTTTTCTTTGTCTTATGCAACGTGTTATTAACCCAATCATGCATTTGTGGTTAATCATATACAAAAGCACACAACTAAAATGAGAAAAAGAGGTTACATCAGAATCATCAGAGCTCAATCATGTCATCAAACTGGTCTGTAAAAAGGGAGATTAGAACAATCAGATGCCCTTTTATTTGTTGTTGCGTTAAAGCACTGTGAATGTATCATAAGTGCCTTTAAAGGGTCAGCAAAATGCCACATGCAATGAAGGCTCATTGTGCTTCTAACGACACACCAATGCTAAATATGAATCATATACACTATATTGCCAAAAGTGTTGGGTCGCCCCCTTCTAATGAACAGGTTTGACTACTTTAGTAATTTCTATGAGTACAAATCTTAATGTTAAAGCATATAATGATATTCTAGGAAATTGTGTGCTTCTAATATTATAGCAACAATTTGGACAGGACCCTTTTCTATTCTAACATTGACAATGCCTCTGCGTATAAGGTCTAAGGTTCAAAAAGAAAATTGATTCAGTCAGTGTGGAAGCGAACTTAACTCAATCTGGCATAAATCCAGTTTAATCCCAGTTTAACACTTCTTTGGCGGCGATTGCAAATGCAGACCTTGAGCCAAAAACTAATCACCGCACACCAATGACTTGTACATATGGGTTCAGTCATTTTAGACACTTCTAAAACTGTTGCAACAGAGATGAAATACAAGCAATTTTTAAATACATGAATTATGTTCCCATAGCTGTTGCCATAGATTTGAAGTACGTTTTCTGTTCTAAAGAAGGGAGGTGTCCCAATATTTTTGTCTATATAGTGTATGTACAAGTCATTTGTTGGCAAGTCATTTGAGTTTTTGGCTCAAGGCCTGCATTTACAGTCATACCAGAGGTGTTAAACTGGGATTAGGACTTGGTTTTATGCAGACCATTCAAGTTCTTCCACACTGACTGAATCAGTAATTTTCTTTTTGAACCTTGCCTTATACACAGAGGCATTGTCATGTTAGAATAGAAAAGGGTCCTGTCCAAATTGTTGCTATAATATTAGAAGCACACAATTTCCTAGAATATCATTATATGCTTTAACATTAAGATTTGTACTCATAGAAATTACTAAAGTAGTCAAGCCTGTTCATTAGAAGGGGGCAACCCAATACTTTTGGCAATATAGTGTATCTGTCTATGCCCGTATTTCAGATTTACGAGATTACAATTAATCCGATTCTACAGCTGTATTATAATGCATTTCCAGGAGAAGCAGTAAAATGCATTAAGTAAAGAATGCATTTTGATCGTTTTAGTCATCTTCGAGCGATAAACTCTAAGAGATTTTTCTCAACTTCTCCGTAGTTGAATTCAATTAGAAAGATGGAGACTATTGTTTTGAATTCTCATCACTGAGAAAAAAAGACCTGTTAAGACAACATGTATCATTTTAGCAGCTGGCTGGTAGATCGATAAGTTAATTGAGTCGCTAGTGCTCCATCACTCTTCCTCTGTTCATTTACTCACGCGTGATCTCATTTCGCCTGGCTTCAGCGGCAGCAAATTTAACTTCAGTGGATCAGACAATCAAAGGGTTTTCTCCCGTCCCACACAAAGTCATTCCCAGCACTCCATCTTAATGTCAGACCATTCTTTAATAAGGTAGAGGATTGCCCTGCTCAATATTTTCCAGATAACAAAACCTCCTTTTTTCACGGCCTCTTGTCAATTATAAGACCTATTCCTGACGGGAGCCTTTTTCAGGGCTTTCAGTTTCCTTTCAATCAAGACCTTCATGTTCAAAGGATAATTTACCTCAGCAGAGCGACTCTGCGTCTGTCTGTTTTGTGCCCTCAGACGAAAGGAGAACCAGGGATATTGAGTGAATGTGATTTGTGTGTTTGTTTGTTTACAGCCTTCAGAAATGAGCTTGTACATAGAGAAAATCAATACAAAATGTATTACATGTTTTTAAAAATGAAACTAAATGAACTGAAGACAGTGGACAAGAAAAAAGGCTCAGCCTTGAGTTAAAATATGTTTAGGCAATGGCCTTCTACACTCAAAAACAACATTTTTACTGCACTCCACTCTAGAAAATAAATAATCAATATGAATATGCACAGCGCAAGACTGTCAATTTGAATCAAGCTTTGACTTAGTGCCCTTTCTCAGCCTATTAGTGGAGAACATCTCAAATTTCCTCGATCAGTTTTTTTCTGTTCACTAGCATACTGCTTTACTGCAGTAAGTCTCAAGTTATATGATAACTTTATGTGAAGACTTAAATTTATGCCATGCTTTGAGCAGAATTTGAGTGGTTGCACAACACGATTGATCTTTTAAGTATTTTCTGTATGTGTTGTGATGGTTTATACAAACATTTGCAACCCTTAACCCATCGGAACCCATAATATTACTGTGGACTCTTTGACTTGGGCCACTAAACAACAAACCAGAACACCCTAGCAACCACATAGCAACATGATAAAAAAAAAACAACACTCAAAATACCTTAGTGAACCCTCTACACAGTGTTGCCAAGTCTGAGGTTTTCCTGCAGAATTGGGTTACTTCAGCATTGTTGTTGTGGGTTGTTTGTTTAGCATGCGGGTTAAAGCAATCTTCCCCCAGAACGAAGAAAAAAAATAAAAAATAAAAAAAAAGATTGGGCTGGTTTTATTTCGCAGACCTGGCAACCCTGCATGTACACCTTAAAGAGTTCCCACTGGCAAGTACCACTCCCAGTTTTTTTCCTGTAGAAAATGAAGTTTAAAAATACCAAGGCGAAAATGCTGACCAAATGCTCTAGACATTTTTGCATGCTTGATCTTATGCATCATGAAAACTATGTGGCCGTAGTTGTATATAACTGTGCACTATCCATGCAATTCCAACTTGACATTGAGTGATAACCTAGAGGTACCCGGACCAGCGGTTAAAACTTTTATCTCCCCTTTAAAACAGGCCTTGCCTTTCTTGCGCTGATGGAAAGACATGCTAAGAATAGAGCTCCTTTTAGTGCAAGACTGACATCGAGGCATTAAGCCTTGCTGCAGTGTGTTGGCCATCCAGGAATTCAACATGCCACTCAATGTGCTCGCCACTACAGGCACTTAGCAGGACGCCCAACAGGGGGCCTCACTGATGGACACTTTTGCCTATATCTCAGGCAGCCTGTCTAATGCATGCACCACATCAACCATGTCCAAATGCACACTAAAACAGAGGTTTGCAACCCAAAAATTGGTTGCAGGTTCTAAATCAAATCAACTGCACAGACCAAACAGTTCAACTGCAAACGATCAAATGCCATTAACCATATAATAATCAGCATAGACAAAACACTTACCATATCCTGTGTTGTCGACATCAAAGGCTGGGCATCCAATCAAATTCAGAATTCATTTGTCACTTGGTAGACGCTAATCAAACTAGGCCGATGCTAACGTTGGCAGGTTTTGTGAAAACCCCCCCCCCAAAAACCAAGAAAACTACAAACGTTCATTTGCAAGATGGAAAAAAACATTTGTGCCAACAATGTGTTTTATGCTGCAAATTTTTGTTCACCGAGAGAGAGAGAAATTCAAGACATTTGGAAACTTTGATTATGAGAACTTTTTTTTTTTTTCACTTATGTACAACAATTTTGGTACTGTATTTGGTCTCAACTTGATGTCCAATGTAAATTCAAGGTCCTGAAGCGAAACCAGTTGAAAACTACTGGACCATTGTACACTTAAACAAACAGAAATTCCCTGTTGAAATGCATGTAAAAAATGCACTGATTTGTTTAATGGGATTCCCATATTTCTCCATGATGTTTGTAACCGAGGTGAGGTACTTAAGGATGGTGATGTCTGGGGTTTACTGTAGGGCTGGTTAATATTTAAGAGGTCTGTGCTTTCCGTAATACATAAGTAACGTTCATTATATTGCTCTCATTTCTCTTCATCTTTTTTTGAGGCAGGCAATATTTACAGCACCTCGAGGGTCCTATGAATGCGTGGCAGATCCCTTCAACGCAAAGAACTTATATGGCTTCTTCTCTGTGTATCTTAGAGGCTCAGTGTTGATTATCATCTGTCAGAAAATTCACTGCTGCGTGAAGAGATTCTTCAGGAAGAGGGACCCTGACTCAAAGAAAGTCTCGCAAATCAAAAACAGGCTTCAGAAAGTACCGACGGCAAAAATCAGCCTCTATTTTTACTGTCGCGGTGCAGACACCAGCTCCTGGGTGGCTTTCTATTGATCCTTTGAATCACTACACAAAAGCTCCTGATTAAAACTGGATGAGAGGAGCCGAAGAGTCTCGCATCAAAACCCGGTCAAACATCCAGTGGGTGGAATAAAAATTGATCTGCCCGTTACTCTTGCACTGACACTGTGACCGAGGCCAAGATCAATGATTTAAATGTGCTTAGGTGCAGATAATCGCATGTGCCGTATGGCGAAGGACTCGAAGGTGTGAGGACAAGCCGTGATTGGGTTGAACGGTTGTGTTTCGCTAACCCCCAATTTACTAAATGGATTGATCAAACAAGATTTAAGAGATGATGCAGGTGATGCATTTCATGGCCAATGACAAACACACCATAACTTATGAGCACAGTGGGACGGTGAGACGTGTGAGAGCAGGGCCAAAAATGTACTTTTGTCATGCCTGCCATTGGAAAATGAATCAAGCTACCAGCAGAAATATTTCTTACCAGCCATGAAACCTAATATTTGGGCAAAGGAAAAAAAATTATATTTTTTAAATATAAAAAATATATAATTTTTTATATAAAAATATACCCCCCCCCCCCATAATATTCTTCATGCGTGTCACCACTGAATTCTGAAAAAAAAAAAGATTGCGTGTGATTAATTTTCTTAAATCAAAACAATAAATAAAAAATATTCCACATAGCTATGCTAATTTTATATCTCACTTATCACTTCTGTCTCTTTCTTCTCACACAATAAAACAATTTCATTGCAAATCAATATTTCAAAACCGTTTATTTATTTATTTAGTATGTAGCCATGTATTAAGCAGAATAACACAGTCAGGTTGTCTTTATTGCAAAATAAACCACTTTAAGGCGATACAAGTCCACAGGGGTTTGTTTTGCAGTAATTATTGTCTGACTGCACATTATCACTTATTTAAATGTATTATTTTTTTCAGTGTGAAAGTTTGAAGGGAGCCTTAAAATGTTTCGGAAGCACTGCTGAAAAATTTATTTGAGCAGGTAAATAGTTTACAGCAGTACCTCATTACTAAGTAGAAAAAAAAATCTACATCCATTTGTTCATTTGGATGGCATGAAATGCTGTTGCATATATTTTTCAACAGATGGCGCTGTGGTATCTATATTCACGACATGTGGCTCATCTATGGAGAACACATGAAGAAGAGGAGGGGGCTGATCTTATCACCAATAAATGAGATTACAGAGAGTAAGATGAGAGAAAGAAGAATGACTCTGTTTGCAGATTTCAACTTCACTTTTTCATAACCTCCAAAATATCAACACATACGTATTTACATATCCATGAACATTATAGTACCTGCAGCAGACTGGTGACAGAGGACATGAGCAAGAACCTCGAGAGATCGTCACATCAGCGTGTCATATCAGTGCCACGCTTCCTCCGTCACAGTTCAATCCCGTCCCCTCACGAGCCTCTGTGAACGCTTTCCTTCCTCTTACACTTACCGTGTGGAGATCCGACGTGGATTTGCCATGGTCATCCTGTCCTTGTTCTGCATGCGGTAGAGGTTTTCAGCTAATTTCAGCAGCATCTAGGAGAGAACGTCTGGAGAAAATGAATACCCCGAAATATTGCGTTGAAAGTCGTGTCTGCTGAGGGTGACTGGAAACGTCCCACCACACTTGAGCAAACAATCTCTGCTGAACACCAAATTTCATTACATTTCCAAGGGTTGCTAGCATTTGAGGCCTGCAGAGAAAGTTAGAAATGAAGTCAAATTTAGCTCTGCCTGAGGCGGCAGACTGCAGCTAAGCCTTATCGTACAGAAGTGAACTTAAACCTTAAAGTGGCCATATTTTACACTTTTGTAGCATTTTAATAATTTTTCCCTGCAGGAGTCCACTTATAATGGTAAAGTTTCTTGCACCAAAAAGTTGTAATTCCATTTTTCATGACTATTTTCCACCTACTCTCCGACCTATTATTCTGGCTCTTTTTACTGTAGATGACTTCTGTTATGATTGGCTAACATATACAAATCAGCACACAGTTTGATTGATGTGTAAATCTGAGCAGTCATATATACTCGGGATTGTGCAGACATACCAAGTTCTGAACAACCTGTCGCACATTACTTCCATACAGTAAATGGGAGCGAGTTTAGAATTGTGAGCATTCAATCGACCCTTCGCAGGGAGCTTGATTGACAGGTGGTCTGACCAATCATAACACTTAATCTGCCATTTTGTCCAACAAACATATCAGTGGACTTGAACTTGAAAAATGGTGTGTATTGACGTCTTTCTGTGGTTGAAATAAAATACCTTCTGATGTCTGTGTTGAGACTTGCTGAAATCACATTTGGTCTCGTACTGTATCGCGTACCTTGTCAGTGTTGTGCGCTTGCTTGGCCATTTGTTGTGAAAAAAAGAGGAAAGTGTGTTCAGCTGAATTCAATTAGTATTTTGTTAGACGGGTATACCGTGGCAGCCGTCGTGTGAAGACCGAAAAGTGTAAAGACCATCGACTCTACCGTGCGACTCCACCAGGCAGGGACACCAGCAAAGGATATAAGTATCACTTTTGATTTTTCCTCTTTCCGACTACTTGTTTCACTTCTGTTTCAGTTTTTATAACCATTTCTTACTATGTGTCAGTAAGTTGCTTTTTTTTAGCACGTGTGTTTGGCTCAGTGTTATTTTTTTAGGATTACTGATAAATTAATGTAGTTTGATTTTAAAGTTGGAGTAATGTTGTCATTTTATTAGTTTTTTTTTAATATGTTTGTATAGGTTTTTTATTAAGTTTTAATTTTATTTAGTTTCAGTTATTTTAGTACTTCAAAAAACTACATGGAAATTATATATATATATATATATATATAGAGAGAGAGAGAGAGAGAGAGAGAGAGAGAGAATTTATAAATGAATATATATGTATATATATGTATGTGTGTGTGGTTGTACATACACATATGTAGTTTTTTTTTTTTTGGTGTTTGGCTTAGTGTTATGTTAGAATCATTATTACACTTTTATACCTTTTGTTCTTTAATATTTTGAATTGTTTTTAGCTTTATTTTTTGTTTTCATTTAAATGTTACATTTTGAAATTTAGTTGTATGCATTTGTAATTTTTATGTAATTTCTGTATTTTTTTTGTGTGCATATATATAGTATTTGTAAAGTTTTAACTTTTAGTTTTGGATCTGTTTTAGTTGTTTTAATACTACAATTGATTCTGTTGTGCTCATTTGTAAGTCGCTTTGGATAAAAGCGTCTGCTAAATGACTAAATATATAAATATATATATATATATATATATATAGATATAGATATCTCCATTCATGTTTATTTTGTGCCTTAATTAGTAAATATGAAAAGACGATACGTTCATATGCCGCGTGAACTGAGGCAATAGAGCGATCTGTCATGACACATTAAAGAGCCACAAAACAGAATTTATTGTTTGAATTTCTTTAAAAAAAAAAAAAAATGACAAAATTTGAAAGCTGAGACTTTGTTTCATACCAGAATTAACCTGCTCTGTCTTGTCAATTGGCGCATTGTCAGTTTTCTCTTTGCTCTGCGGTGTATTTTTCACTGCGTGTGGCATGAGCGCGCCATGGCATGTCAGACATAGCAACAGTAACTAAGGGGGGCGCTATCACATGCAATTCACAGCATTATGGCTTCTTTAAGATGAATTCACAATATTTATTTAGTTTCTTTGGGAAATGCCTAACCTGAGAGGCACTTTATAGTGCACTCAAAAAAAGACATGCAGACGTACGCTGAATGACTAAACACTTATTTTCCTCGTGCACCACATCATCAGCACAATAACACTTATGCACCTGCTTCCTCTTTTGTGAATATGCCTGTTGATGCGACGGTAAACGTGGCATTACATAATGCATGGAGCTGCACTAGAGCATGAAGGGTCCCATGGAGATCACAGCAAGGTTTGCATAAAGGGAAAGAGTGGAGGGGGGCTGTCAGAGATTTTGTGAACTGTGATGGTTGATTTTTAAAAGGGAAGAAAGAAAACCAGACCAGTCCAGCTCCTGCTCAATTTAAAAGTAAGTGTAGTTGGGCTTTTGTGAGTGTTGGTTCATACATGCACACATATTATGTATTATACTCTCCTATAATCATGCTGGAATTATGATTTATGAAATAAATACACATGAACACCACCACATAGTCGTAATTACCAGTGGGAAATGTCTTTGCGTCCTTGACTTTCCCGAGTGGTAGCGTCAATTAGAGAATCATGGCCAAGCTATTTCTTATTAATCATAATAAACTGTAATTGTGAATGTTGACATTATAGTTCAATTTGTGCACATTTTGATTACTATTAATGAAGAACAGCTACAAAGCTTGCCAGAGGTTTAACTAAAATGCTAAATACTGACATGCCAGCCCTGAGCAACCACTATTCTACATTAATATCTGCAGCGCCACAAAATTATAAAATAAGCAACAGGTAAAGGGTGTCCATCTGGAACTAACCAAAATAAACTATTCTTCCATCAAGTAATATCATTTATTAGCTTAGCTCAAAGCTGTTTATGTTTTGTGGGAGAGCAGGAACTCAATTTTTGTTTTTCGCTGTGTACCAAAGATCAAGTCTGGTGAACTCTGACTTGTGAATTCAAACAGCACATATCGATCTGGACTCAATACAAAGAAAACAAACTTCAAAGCTAGATGGCTTACTGCATAGCAGAGGAAAGTAAATAATGCATTTTAAGTTAACATTATTTGTTATATGTAATTTATTATTTATTTAAAAGAGAAGCCCTAGAGCATCATATCCTGTTGCAGGCGCAAATTTATTTTGCATGCTCAAAGACTTGTCAATTCGCCTTTACAAAGCAAACACACTCCAGTAAACCTCATGAGTGTCACTGGCTCTCCACAAAGTACTGATGTTGTCATGCGGAGCTGCTATTAGTTTGACTAAACACACAGGCAGGGCAACTGTGCAGAAAGCTGGGTCCAGCACTTTCAGGTCAGAGGTCAGCAACATGCAGCTTTAATGCACAGACACCACGGCACGCGGATGAATCACGAGGGTAGAATGCTGCTGACATCACCTCCTCTGGCTCAAGGGTGGAAGTCCCACACACACACACACACCCAGACAAAGAGCTCATTATATTTGAGTGCTGCTGTCTGTGTGTGTGTGTGTGTGTGTGTGTGTGTGTGTGTGTGTGTGTGTGTGTGTGTGTGTGTGTGCTACTAACAAACTTCAAACAGATTAGCTGAAAAGTGTGTGAAAGAGAGCAGTAAATAAAAGAGTATCAGCTCTCATTACGCTGAAATGTCTCTCCTAAAGCATCATCATGTTCTTGTACCGTCGAGTGAGGTGAGAGGGCGTACTGAGTACATGCGGTACACAAGGTCAACGGTGTGAACTTCCACTTCGCCGTCTCTCTTTGAACACTCTTGAAAATAAGGTTCCAAAACTGGGTTTTTCACAGATGAACCATTTTTGTTTTCCAAAGAACCTTTCAGTGAACAGTGGAATTCATGGAAAGGTTTCATGAATGTTAAACATTCTTTATGGAACCACAAATTCTAGTAAAGAACCTTTGGTAACACTTTACTTAAAGCCTTTACGTATAATACAATATAAAGGGTTATTAAAGAGTATAATGCATAATAATCATTTATAATGTGCCTTGAAATACATTATATCATGTCGTAAATAATTATAACCAAATTTAAAATGCATAGTGTAACAACGAGATCGTACAATGCATGACGTGCATTACAAGGCATAATTAATGCATTAAAACTACCTTTATAATGCATTATACATGAAGGCTTTAAGTAAGGTGTTACCTAACCTTTATTTTTAAGAGTGTATGGAAAACATCAGGCACAACCAAAATAAGATTTTAGAGTTCTCAAGCTTCATTTAAGAATTGTTTTGTCTCAAACGCTTCTAAAATTCTTCTGTAAAAATAAAAATGGACACAAATGAGACAATTGCTGACATACAGTAAGAGTATGGAGCAATAAAATTAATACAGATACACCTAAAATTACATGGTCTTTGAAGAATTTGATGAGAAACGTGTTCATGTTGAGACTTGATTGCAAACTTTGGCTTCTTGGCAAATCTGAGCAAAATTTGAGGCTTTGTTGAGATATCTAAAGGAAACAAAAGTGACAATACAGTGGTTCATTTGCCAGGAGATTTAAAGTCATTCAGAACCAGTTTTGCTTTGAGAACTCCGACATTTCTGAATGAAACTGGACATTCAATGACAAACAATAAGGTGGGAAGATTTTATACATCAGGAATTGACTGAAAGATTGTCAGCTAAAAATAGTCTTAGGTTACTGGATTTTGATTAAATATTAAAAACAAGCAGCATTTAGAAGGTAAATTGGGTCAATTTTGATTTCATGTTGACCTTGGCTATTCAACCTCATTGCTGTCTAGACGAAACAACTTTGATTCTATTTGTGATTTTTCTTTCCTGCAGGATTGCCGAAAACACACAACAGCTCCATTCAGCATGTTATTTACAGGCTTTCTGTGAACCTCCGTGTCCAACAATACAGAAAACCCTCAACAGAACGGAAAGGACTGCAAGGATAAAAGACGGGTAGATGGTGGTATTAAAAGTCCCTTGTGGCCCTGTTGGTGACGGCAAAGTTCTCTCGTCAACCATTAGTGCTGCTTTTTGGCTCATGAAGAGCAGCGGTGCCCCTACCCAGCATGCACCTGGCAGGCAGGGAGCAGGTAAGTGCAGCGGACAGATCTGTTAAACTGAAAGCAGAACAGCAGTCAGACAGCATGAGTGCTTTCCCCTGTAAACTTGGAGTGATGGCAAGCGGAAAAGTACTCCATACAGTCTCGAAACTACCTGCTCAACCAGATCGAATCCAAGTGAAACGTCCTCCTTTCAAAAGCAGCAAATGCATCTCTAGATGGACAGGTTCCTCAAGGAAAGAGACAAGACTCATTAGACCATCGTGACTCTGAAGAAAATTGGTCTATTTTAAGATGTTTTTGAGGCTCTGCGTGAATACAGTCTTTATCAATTGTTTAAAAGCTCTTTGAATCGGTGACCTTACAGGAGATTATACTTAAGAAACATGTCTTGTCCTGTTCTTATTGAGGAAAACATGATTTCACTAATGCATTCAGTATACGAAAGGGCAAGGGCAACCTATTGGTTGATGTGTGTAATACTCTCAAATCATTTATTTAACATAGCACATTTTGTAAAAAATGCTGGCCATGTTTTATTTAAACCAACCTATAATGGCAACTCCTGGTCAGGTCATATTTTTTTTATTTTAATTTTGTGCTGTAAAATAAAATATTTTGCATAGACAAATTGAAGACTATGCTTTTATTTATTTGCGTTGGTCACATTAAAAAAAAAAAAAAGTTACATTCACTGCAAAAAAAAAAAAAAATTCTTATAAAATTTATACAGTGATGTATAAATTCTTTTCAATTTTTCTAATTACATTGCTGACAATTACATTGTTTTGCAACATGGTCATAAGAATGTGAACTTTTCTTTGAGTAAAATACTGCACACAAGTCTTTCTTCTTTCTATTGTTTTTCTGGTGAAATAAAGTGCATGTATGTTCCTGACAGGTTTTGTGAGATGCACTCTGATCCAAAACTCAATCACGTAACAAACTTCTGTTCTCCTTTGCTCATGTGAAGCCATGTGTTTGTCGACAGAGCCCCATCTGTCATTATTAAGGGGAAGCAGGAGCTGCCCAACTGTCATCCTTCTTCCACAGGTAGAGAGCAGCAAGGAGTGGTAGAAACGTAGTAGAGCGTTTCAGACCCCAACTCTGAGCCATGGAAACAAGACGATGTCAGTTGCATTATGCATATCGCAAGTTAATAGGCCTGTCACACTCAATACTTGCCAGTTACCCTTAGTGAGCAACCTAGTCACACATGCTCATCCTGTGCATGGAATCCATTGACAGATGAATCGACAAGGTGACACAATGCTACGTGGAGTCAATTGTCACATTTCTGCGCTGATCGCTGAGCTTTTGATTTTTGCTGTCTAATGCAGGGTGATGTCTAGAGAGTATGGGATCATTATACATTAAATTTTCATGTCTTCATCATATACGTCTTAAACCAAAGTAAAATCATTTATTATTCACCCAGTGAGTTCAATATTTTATTTAACGTATTGAGTGGATGCTGCATGAACATCTAACATGAAAAACTGTCAGTTTATTGTAGAAAGGCATTTCTTAATTTTTAATTTCCTTTATAAAATGGTTAGTTCCAGTCCTCAATTCTGATTGGTCAGCAGCTGTGTTTTATTCACGATACTGCACAGCTATGACCGCTTCACCCAATGGTTCTTCTGTGTATCGCCGAGCAACACCCTTAGCAACATAAATAATCAATAATATAGCGTTAAAATGTTCTGTATTATGTATTTTGGCAAAATTAACTGTTATTTATTTAATTAAGTATGAGTGACCCCTGCTGGCGTTATGTTGCATCTTTCATATTCAATTTTGAGACCACGCCCTTACCCGTCTAATAAAAGCTTCTCATGATATGTTGATGTGTGTGTGCATCTGTGTGGAAGGGAATATTACTGTATTTATTAGTTTTCTGTTTCAGGTATGATTCTGTATGTCCATAAGTTTGCACTGTAATGACGCTGGCAAACGAATCGGTCTGACTTAAACTAAAAGATGGAAAACAGACGTTTTCTCATGCTAAGAGATAAGCAGATGTATGTGTATGAGAAAATACCTGTCATCATTTACTCGCCCTCATGTTGTTCCAAACACAAAAGATGATATTTTGAAAAACGTCTCAATGTATGGTAACACTTTATTTTGGGGACCAATTCTCACTATTGACCAGCTTATTAGCATGTATATTACTAGCATATTGGCTGTTTATTAGTACTTATGAAGCAAATATAAACACCTTATTCTGCACGACAATATTTTAGATCCCTTAATCCACCCCATGACTAAAACTTAAACATCTTACTAACTATCGATAAACAGCAAAGAAGTTTATTGATGCACGAGTTGTAGTTAGTTAGTTAACTGTCAGAATAGAAAAATGACAAAAATGCATTGCTGCATATTAATGTAACCTTTAAATGGCGTATATGTAGTCTGAAACATTTTAGTAAATTTTTGTTTCTATTTGACAATGTACCACAGAAGATATGATATTGCCAATGTGGAAGTCTGCGAGACATTTTTAAAATACTTAAACGACACAAAAAAACACAAGCAAGCATACTGATTATTTTGAATTTACAGCGTTCAAAAAGTTACAGCAGAACAGGAACGACCCTTGGAGTAAGGAAGTAGTGCAGTTAGCACTGATTCAAATAGTCACTCTGAATTACTGTTTTATACGATGGGAAATTTCTGGACTGTAGTTAATGGATTCCGGCCATATGCTGTTGTGATTCAATAACACTAAAGTTCCATATGCTCGCCCACTTTAACAGCGTGGTCATAAAACAACAATTTTTTTTCAAGTGTGTAGCTATTCAGCGCTATATTAACTTCCTGTTAAATTGCTGAAACAAATCGGTCAAGAACGGACAGGTCGCTTGAGCAGCATATCAAACCACCTTTTTTCAAGTATACATTTTGCAAATGATAAAAGCCAAGTGTGCTATGCAATTAAGCACAAATACTGTAAGCATTTCTCCTTGGGAACTAAGTGATACAGAGAGATGAGATGAGAGGGGAGAGAAGAGCACAGGTGGGGAGGAGGAGACGAGAGCAGCAAACCTGCAGAGGAAACGAAAGAGAGGAGAAAGAACTACAAAGAAAAGTTTGAATATCGGTGTGCAGCAACAGTTTAAAGGTTATACAGGTGTTGAGTGGTCCGAATACTTGCTGTTCATGGAAAACTTGGACAAACCAATGGGTTGTTTTATTTATAAGACTGTATATTAACACCTTTATTAGAGAAAGAGTTATTGTAAAGAATCAGATCAAAAGTACATTCCTATAATGGCATGAAGACATATCTCTACATTCCAGGCTTTCACTTTAGGCACATATTCTCATTTAAAGTTGCGAGTAGAAAATGAGGAAGTAAGAGAAAGCAAATAGAAAGTGCTGGGAAGGAAAGATCGTAGAAAGCTTTTTTTTCACCTCTGCTCAAGGCTTAGCTGTCTGTTATGTCATATCCTGCCATTACTTCCTGTCAGAGAGGACGGGGACGGCATCGCTGCAGGTAAGCTGGGTAAATTGCGCTGTCTGTCTGGCCCCTGCCAAAAAACCTTTTAAGCTCACGTCAAAATAAACAGTTGCCTTTAGGGTTAAAATGACAAAAACAGCCGGTCAAAATTGAGTCAAATAAGTCATTGTTATCACTGTTTATACCTAGCAGTCAACAGTTTTCAATTCATGATATTTTTTTCTTTCCTTTGACAGTATATGGCACAACACCCAACTACACACATTCAACGAGTACAGGCCTACCTGCCTTTTTTTCTTTCTTTAGGAAAGTCCTCTTTATAGCAGCGGTACCACTGGAAAAATATTTTACTACCTGTAAGTATAGGAAAATGACTATTTATAGTTATGCACAAAAATGCATTGCTGCATATTATAAATGTAAACATAGTTTAAATATGGCATATACTGTATGTAGTGTGACAAATAACAAAAGGCAAAGATATGCTTTCTGCCAATTCATCAACTACTAAATTAACAAAAAACGAACAATTTTACTACCCTACTTTAAGCTGATAATGCATCTTATTTTAAGGAAACAGCCACTAAGCCAAAAATGTGTTTCTCAGGAATGAACTATATAAAGCTAATTTAGTTATTACAAAAAAAAAAAAAAAAAAAAAGTAAAACAT